>OZ023315.1:3972499-4030475 GCA_964007375.1 Ophion obscuratus | reverse complement strand
AATATTGAATTATAAATTTATCAACTTTTCCTCACCGATACGATCGTTTCTCCGGCAGCGAAGACGAAAGATCCGATAAAGTGCGAGCCAAAGTGCAAAACGCCCCCGTCAGATATCTTACCATTATCATCCATAGATACGAAGGCGTCGGTGCAAATTTGAACCGCGTGATAAGAGTGAATCTCGTCAATTATTCATTTCCACTTATCCGGCCACTTTTGCCATTTGCATAGCGACACTGGTCGCTACATATCTAAATATATTTATGTCTATGAGAAATTCATTTTTTTCCATTCAACCCATTCCTGGGAAAAACTGCATCGACTTTCCCGCATTTTTATACGATCGAACGTTTCGCCGTTCGATTTCGGTTGCGGGCGGAACAGGAGGCTATTACGACGAGCTCGAGGCTACCCCGACTGCGGATACAACGTGACTGAGGTGTTTCCATTTATTCTCAGATGAAAATCCAATTGCTTCGACCAGCCGGACTATCTGGGACAATGGAGTAGAAAATGTGCGTAGAATTCTGCGAGCATGGGTGGGCGGGGCAAAATGATTTCTGTGTGGAGATCGAGGTATTATTTTTTTTTGTTGATATTTTATATATTTGCTTTTTAAGATCTCAATGGATTGCTGCTCTTTTAATATACTGCAGTGTTGAAAAAACCTTGTTTTATTTAACTAGATGCTATTTAAGTAGAATGATATTGAAAAATTAAAAAAATTGAAAATACGAATTGTTTATGTTTCTAGATAACAATACGTTAATTCGAATAAGGAAGGATCATGAAAACAGCCCCATTTTAAAAGGCCCATAAACTTTTGAATTTTTATTTTCTTAGCACAATTTTTTTTCCGTCAGTCGTTGAAATGTTAATAAAAAGTCTGAAAAAAATGGATACTGAAAATATTTTTTGTTTTTTGTTTTATCAAGCCCGAAAAACCGTCTGATGAAGTACAATTTAACTTGCTTAGAAATCTGTGAAATATTGATACATTCAACAGATTCCCAGGCATGTAAATTGTCCTTTCATATCATGATTTTTTTCACAATTAACGGGTTACTCTACTCTAGAGACCTATATTCTGGGCTTGATATATATATATATATATATATATATATATATATATATATATATATATATATTGCAGTTTTTATTGATGTTGCAAAAGCTCGTATAAAACAAAAAAATTGTGTTAAGAAAATAAAAATTGATAAAGTTTATGGGCCTCTAAATACGGCTGTGACAAAAAGAGTCGAGGCGGTTAACACGATTCCAAAGCTCCCATTCATTTGAAACAGAAACAAAACCAATTTTTTAATCCATAAAATTATGCCAGGTACTAAAAGAGAAAAGAAATTAACGGCGACGTCTGTAAAAAAAGTTAATTTTTTTTCGACTTTAACACTTTTCAAAAAAGAGTAATAATGATAATTTCGCAATTCCCGAAGTAAGGTCGATAGAGGGATATATACTGAAAGTCCATACCAAATTTGAAGTCAATCGGTTCAATGGAACTCGAGATTTTACCTCGACCAAGTTGAAAAAAGTAGTTTCGAGGAAGACGCGTTCAAAGTTTTGAATACAAGTTCAGCCCATCGCAACTATCTACCAAGAAACATCATTTAAGGGGTTACCCCCACTTGCGATTTTGTAAAAATCGATTTTTTTTATTGCATTTTTTTGAAGTATAAGTATCTGAGAATATGTCCTGAAAATTTCAAGTTGATCCGAACAAAATTGACTGAGATATGAGCGTTGAAAGAGAAGAATCCGTTCTTCGTGTAAGCTGAAATTGAAACTTTAAACGGGTTTTTCTCAAAATGGCATTTCTCAAGTCGGTGACCAAGATTACTCGAACACTAATGAACCGATCTTCTTGAAATTTTGCAGGCTTATTTAATACATAAAAATGTAGTCTTTAATCGTTCGATTTTTTTTTCGAAAAAAAATGGCCGTTTTATAGCCAAAAAACGGCCGTTTTTTTTCGTTAAAAACGAACCATTAACTTTGATTGTCCGCCATTTTGTGAAAAATGAATATTTTTTAAAATCCTTCGATTAAAGACTAGTTTATACTTATATTTGACTAAATCCATCCGCATTTTTTTCTTCAGATGATCCACTTCGCCGCAATGTTGGTCACCGCAAACCGTGTATATAAAAACATTATTTCATTGACGGCCACTTTGCCACTAAACAATGTAATATTTTTCAATAAAAAAATTACTGAAAGTTCTTCAAGATGTGTTCTTTAAGATGTTATATTGATCGATTGAAAAAGTTTTGTAGTTTTCTTTTAAAAAAATCATGAAAAAGGCCTTTTTTTGCGCTACAAGCGGGGGTAAGGCCTTAAGGGGCCGCCTTCGATTTAGTTGAAAATCATATACGTGACAAAGCATTGAAAACTAGTAGACACCTTTTCTTTTTATCTGCGGAGAAACTTTTTTAAGTGGGGAAACGACTTCTCAAAGAACGGCATGTGACCCCTTAACTTGATTTTTTTTGCAATTATTCTACAGTGGATTTTTCATCGCTTTGGTTCAGAAGAATTTTGGTTTTTGTTTCATTCAGATCGGTGGACTGCTTATGGGTGAAACTGCAAAACCACCCCTCAACACGCATTTCTTTGAGGGGTGGTTTTCCCCCTTAAACTTGTTTTTCCGCAGTTAAAAAAAATCCGTGTCTAATAATTTTCAATGCTTCATCACATAAATCAGGTTCAACAAAATCGACGACGGACACATAAGTGATGTTTCTTGTAAGTGGTATAATGGCGGGTTTTATACTTACGTTATACTAAGCGGCCATTTCTACCTCGTAAAGTGTTCCTCGACTTCGAAATAATGACTTTCTGAAGCTAGTTCTGCCCTGCAAGCAGTTCTAGCTTCCTTGCAAGCTCCCGAAGTTCGCAGCTCCGGCCGGTCGATACTTTTCCGCCCTCGTTTGTGGCCGTAAATATTGGGCATTTTGAAATTTTCTTTTGAGAACATATTCCTAAGATTTTTTAGACTGAAAAAATTCAAAAAAAATCGATCTTTTCAAATTTCCAGACTAGAATACTACCTTAAGGCGGGAGCCTGAATTAGAAGGTCCAAAAAAGGGTTCTTTTTTTCGATAATTTTTTTAGAAGGGAAAAAAACAAGTGATCCCACTACACATTGAGGTATCTTTTCATGTGTATTTAAAATGTATAAAAAAAAGTTGAACATGGAACAATAAGTGACTGCAGATTTATCAGCCTATTCGGGGCCGGGTTGAAATTTCGAACTTTGAATGCTCCGACAGCTTAAAATTCCGAATTTCAATGTTCCGAAATTCAAGATGGGGCCGGGTTGAAATTCCAAACTCTGAATGGTCAGAACGCTCAAAACTCCGAAAGAATAGTCCCCCAAAGAATTTTCCACGAAAGACCAAAATTCCGAAAATCTTAACACCGTCCAAATAATTCGGCTATGGAAGTTCTAAAAGTTTCAAAATTTTCAATAAATTGTCGAATAATTTCAAGATTTTTGTTTTAAGAAGTAATTTTGCGTCAATTTTGAAATTTGTCTAGACAATGTTACATCATTTACAGTCAACTGTGCAGACATTCGCTGGCATGATCTTGACATGCCGACGGTTTAAAATTCCTAATTTTAATTTCTCTAAATGACAAGGTTCGTCAAGATTATGCCAGCGAAAGTCTACACAGTTGACTGTAAATTATGTACAACGTATAACATTGTCTAGACAAATTTCAAAATTGACGTAAAATCACTTCTTGATAAAAAAAAATTCTTTAAATAATTCTTCGATTTATCGAAAATTTTGAAACTTTTGAAACTTCCATAGCCGACCTATTTTGTCGGTGTTCAGATTTTCGGAGCTTTGGTCTTTCGTGTCAAATTCTTTTGGAGTTTTTATTTTTCCGGCTAGTATTCTTTCGGACATTTGAGCGTTCTGATTACAATTCGCCTGTGTAACTTTGTAAATATATTCTTCGACAGTTTGTCCATCGATTCAAGCAATAAAAAAAGAAAAAAACCATTTTTCGGACCTTCTAATTCAGGCTCTGGCCTCAAAATGGGACAATTTTGCTTTTTACTCAAAACTCTCTTTTGACTAGCCACCGTGCATATGTTAATACTTCGTACCGGGCCAAACTGGCACAAATTTCCATATTCACTGTCATTGGCTAATTTTCAATGGCCAACCGGGCATGGAAAAGACAAAAAACAATTAACGAAGTAACAACTCACTCGCAGAAGTACGACTGCCACAAGTCACCAAATTCACTGCTTTCTCTCCTGGACTTGGATTAAAAATAAATTAAAAAAAAAAAGGAAATGGACGAGCACAATGTGGATTCGTTTCCGGCCACTAGGGTTTATCAAGGGACCAAACAATGGCGGTTCGCAGCAATATGACGAAGCATTGGACCTGTCTAGCCGAAAACAATGGTGGGAGCACAGTCGACCGTTTGAGGTTGAACTAAGCGAATTATTCTTTCAACGTTGCCCTTTCGGTATCTACGTATGAACGCAAAATACCCGGAAACGCACAATGGACCAACCGCAGTTATTAAAATAATATAATTACTTGGCGTTTCTCGTGGTCGCTTCGTCGTATTGTGCCTTGAACGATATTGTCGTATGCGTGGCTTTATGTGTTTTTATTTTTCTTTTAATATCCATTCCGCTTTAATTTTGGCCGAAAACTCGAGTCGCTGTGCATTTATTATTATTTCTGATACTGGCTTTGCCGAGTGGAAATATATACGCGTAGGTATATGTATTCGAGTAAAATCAAAGCGAATCGCGAGGCTGATTATAAATCTGTTAGGTAGGACTTTATGAAGGGCAAATTTAGGGGTCTTCTCACTTTGGACGCTAAAAAAGGATATTTTTATGATTTTTTTTTTTATAGGTTTATATTATAGATATTGATGTAAAAGTTGTTATACTTAAGGGGTTAGGCCACCCTAAAGGCCGAAAAAATAGTTTTTTTTGGGGATTCTTTTTTTCAGAAAAACTACGAGATAAATCGAGGTTACAAAAAAGGGTGTTTATCATACATATCAGTGACTGTATATAATAATTTTTTTGTCGCGATTAATTTCAAAATGGCGGCTGTGCAGCGTTTATCCCAAAAGTGCATTTTTTAAGTTGGCTGGAAACATAACTCAGACAATTTTCAACCGATTCACTGGAAATGTTGAATATATCTTGATTTAGTAGGATTTTTAAAAAAACATTGCATGGTTCAGTTTGTGATTAATAATTATCTGACGATTTTTTTTATAACAAATGAACTATGCAATATAAAAAGAAAAAAATCATACGTACTTCCATAGACAATGCATTTTTCAAGATATATTCAATATTTCAAGTGAATCGGTTGAACATTTTTTGAGTTACGTTTCCGGCCAACTTAAAAAGTACAGCTTTGAGATAAACGCTGCATAACGTCATTTTGAAAGTAATCGCTTCAAAAAAATTATTGTATACAGTCAATGATATGTATGATAAACACTTTTTCTTGTAATCCCGATTTATTTTGTAGTTTTTCTGAAAAAAAAATCCCCAAAAAGCCGATTTTTTCGGCCGCTAGATTCGCCTAAGACCTTGATAAATACATTTTCGAAATACATTTTTTTAAATTTCATTTATTCAAGTCACTATTTATAGACGAAAATGGTAGTTAACAAAACATCCTTAAAAAGTTGTAGATCTGTGCTGTTGATGAAATCTCGGATATGAATCATGTGAAACAAAAAAATCAAACGGTTTCAGATTCAGTATGTGGCGCATATCATACGATTTTTTATATATGCAAAAATAACTAAATGGCGGACATTTTTCGGAAAAAAAACGTATTTTTTCACTGTTTTTGGAAAAAAGTAAATATCAAAATTTAAAAAAAATCCTTGACATGCGCTATAGCTATATTTGTAAAGAATATGTGGTTAAAATTTCATAAGGATCGGTTCAGTAGTTTCGAAGGTTTTATCAGCAAGTCGTCGAAAAAACGTTGTTTCGAGAAAAACGCGTTTAAAGTTTGTTTGGATTACATAAATACATACAAATATTTTAAAATGTATTTCGAAAGTGTATTTATTAAGTGTAATAACTGTTATATTAATATATATAGTATAGACCTATCAACAAAATTAATGAAAATAGACTTTTTTAGCGTCTAAAATGAGAAGCCCCTTAAGGCCGGACACCGCTACAAAGGCTTTTAATAATCGATTTTATTTGCATTTTCTTTAAATATATATATTGAAGAATATATGGAAAAATGTTCAAGCTGAAATATTGAAAATTGGGCGAGTTACAGGGAAAGGTTGCGAGGTTGATCTCTCCGATTTCGATGAAATTTGGCATGCTTGTAGAATGAGTAAAAATAGGTGACACGTATTTTCTTAAATCTGCGTCACCCGATTTTCAAGGGTTGAAACGCACCCTCAAAAGTTGGGGTGTTTTTCGTTTGTCGTCGATAACGTTTTAAGGGGTAAGGCCACTGTAACGGCCCAAAAAAAACGTTTTTTCACTAATTTTTTGCTCCCGAAATTGAAGGTATTTGAAAAAAAACTTTTAATGGTGTTATCGGGCATACATTAAACTTTATTATAAAATTTTTTTACAGTAAAAAAAAACAAAATGGCGGTTCCACAGCTATCTTCCCGGGACATGTTTTGCTTCCAGGGCTCCGCGGCACGCAGCACCACTGGTGCACTTTTGAATCTAGAACAAAAAAAAACCATTAATCTAGAGGGCTATAGCTAGAGAATATCGATCGGATTTTAAAAAGTATCAATTTTTGTGGATTTGGCGTGCGTTTGAAAAAAAAAATTGATTTTTGACGAAAAAAACAGCAAGTTTTTTGTTAATAAAAAATCAATAAATAAAGTTCTTGAAAATTCCGATCGACATTCTCAAGATAATGTAAATGTTCACATCTGGTTAAAATTTCAAGTAAAAAAAATGAAAATTGTTCGAGTTATGCTGCGTGCCATTTTGAAAAACCATGTTTCGAGAAAAACGCGTTTAAAGTTTTGCGAATAGTTTTTTATTGGAAAAAATTTTAAAAAGACGTCGCACAGGACCTTTTTTTTCTTATTCTAGAGGGTTTAAACTATTTTTTAAGCCAATAAAAAAAAATCGATTTTTCAAAAAATTTACAGTGGCCTTACCCCTTAACGGTACGAGATATGAAAAAAAAAAAAAAATTGCAACAATGTTTATTTTTTCGTGTACATTGGAGATGAGAATATACAGATATAAAAAAATACGTGTCGCCTATTTTTATCCACTCTACAAGCATGCCAAATTTAATCGAAATCGGAGAGACGACCCTATTAAGACACCGATTTGAGTGTACTAAAACTTTAAATCGCATTTTTCTCGAAACGACTTTTTTCGACCTGGCCGGGATCACAACTCTACGCATAATTGTCAGTCTTTCAATTTTTTGCCAAAAACTCCGTTATTGCAGTAGCTATCGTTGTACGCAGTCATTTTTTTAATTTCAAAATGAGGTCTGTCTTAGGGCACCGAATCTACGGTATTTATGGAAAAATTCCACTTTTTTTTTTGAACTTCCGCTATTTTGTGAATCGTTTTCGAAAAAACTCTACGTGCAACGAGAACTACATTTATATAGATTATAAAACGTTTTGATTTTTATTTTTCAGAAAATTTTCAAGTTATCGATCCTGTCGTAGGACTACATTTTTTATACAGAGCCTCTATTATGCCTCCATAACGTTGTCCATATTTTATTTCCTTACATAAAAATTTACACGAAATAAATTCAATCTATGCTTAATAACATACGTTTTTTTTCCAAATCCCAAATAAATAATCTCGAAGACGAGAAAATCCGAAAAAACGACCTTTTTTCGGCTCGTCAAAGTATTGTCCGCCCTCAACGAAAAATAATAATAATTTTTGTAAGCCCATTATTTCCAAAGTTTCGACATCGAGGTTTTCACATAAATGAACATTACCGGAACAAAGAGCGCCTTATTATTTTTCGAAATAAAAGCCATATCTCCCACGATGAATAAATCCCCACGTTGAATTTCACTCCATTTTTCTCCCGGGGGTGCGTAAAAAATTATTTTCGTTAGCCCAGCTCGAACAAATCTCAAGCTGAGGTATAACCCACGAGAAAAAAAAATTCTTTTTCACCAGGCGTAAAATATTGCGAAAAGTGTAAAAAAAAATTTACTCGAAAAAAGAAAACTTTGTAATTTTTTTCAAACATTCCATTTCTAGCCAATTCGTTCCTCCGAAAAAATGAAGAAAAAATTTGATTTTTTTTTCACGAAACGATTCTATACCGAACTACTTCGAGGCCAAGGGAAGCGAAACGTCTCCAGGAGTCTCGGCGCCCGTCGTAAGAACCGCGAATCTTCTTCTGAGTCTCTTTCTCTCGGGTCATAAGAGGAGACAGGGCGAAAAATCGAGCGGGATAAAGACGATTTTTGTCCGGTGGAGAATCTTCGATCGGTACACGCGAGCATGAAGAGCATAGAGAAAGAAAGAGAGAAAAATGAGAAATAATCTGGAAATTCGTAAAATCAACGAAGAAAGAACGAGATGAGTCTCTTCGGTGGATCTTTTGCGTGGGTATTTTTGGAAAACGCGAATCGACGGCGATGTACTTTAAATGACAAGATCGCAGTCGCTGATATGCTACGTCGTGAAAGGAAGTACTCTGACCTCGAGTTTTCTCGTTAGTTGGGTCCGCGAATTTCGGGAGCTCAGCCAAATGGTCGTCTTCCATTAAAACATCTCTCTTTCTCTTCCTTTATATATATATATATATATATATATATATATATATATATATATATATATATATATATATATAATGTGAAAACGCTCGTTAATACAATGGAAGTATTTGGACAAAATAATAAGAGGTGCTCAGCCCCATGAATGAAATTTGGAGTATGCGTCAAATAACATGCACTGGTGTCTGAGCAGAAAGTCTGCATCTACTTAGACCACAATCGTAAGGAGTTACGTGGGTCTAAAAGCCAAAAAAGTATATTTTGTGTATTTAAAAAAATATATAATATATAAATTATTTTAGTCAAAATGTTAAGTGGATAAAAGAGCAAAATTCTAACAATATTTTTAAAAAAATGGGAAATTTAGCCGGTGGGACCTGGTTTCCGGAGACCCCTAAAAAAGTGTCCTCGTGGTGGTCAAGATTACTCATAATACCTTTAGCTGAAAGAAAAAAACTAAATTTTTGATGTTAGTAGATAAGGATAGCTCATGATTGAACGAAGAATTTTTTTTTTGTTTCAATTTTTGGCAGAGTTGTATGCAAAATAGTCCATTTTTTGGTACAATTTACACTACGTATTGTAAAATTAGTTGTAATCGAAAAAAAAAACTTCGTTCAATCACTAGTCAATGCTCTTTTGAAGAAGTGTGCGAAATTTCAATGAGATCGGTGCATTAGTTTTCGAGAAATCATGTCGACCGACTTCAAAAATAGTGTTTTGATTGACTCAAAACGCTGGGAGAATATTCAAGATTTTGTACTATTTGATAAAAAAATATTAAAAAATGGATTTTTTGAAAGTTTCAACCCACGTAAGCCCTTAACGGGGTATCCCTCCCTGGAAGCCCAATTTGAAGGGTCAGAATGATGAATTTTTTTCCAGTAACACATAGATTGGAATAAATTAATTTTTTCCCAGCATGTTGTACACATGTTTGTGATTACTATGTAATTTTTTCGGAAGAAAATCTTTCGAAGTGTTCGTGGTGCGGCACTTGGCGTTGCAGGCCTCCAGCGGCGAGGCCCGAAACGGCGGGACTACCAGGCACAAATGTAATCTGAAATGAAAATAACATTTTTGTTTCTTCAAATATTTCCAACTGGCTATAGGTTCACCATCCAATTTTTTAAATTTCGAAAAATACGAAAAATGACAGCTTCGCCACAGCAAACGTCATTTTTTTCTCTTGAATGTCGTTAACAAATTGTTGTTAACAAATGGTAAATCCAATTAAAAAATTCGATCGTAAACCTACAATGTCTACTGTTCAAACGCTAACTGTGCAAATTCAAGTCAATAGTGTGAAAGTTAACTCAAGACATCAATCCCGCCCTGTCAAGATGTGTAGTTCCGAGATAATCTCGGTCAAACTCGACGGATTGCGGTAAATCCGACGCGCAGACTGTTCCACTAGAATAGGCGTAAATTTGTCAATTTTTAGAATTTCAGGATCCGGTTGGTCTCAAAATATTCTTGAAAGACCACACTATAACAATATGCAAAAAAAAACGATTTTTCGAAGTTTTCAGAAAGGGATACCCCCTTAAACGTCGCGACGTAAAAAAATCGACTCACGATAAAAAAAACATCTATAGCGCCTAAAAAAATCTTTTTTTTTTCACATTTTACCCAAAAATTGATGGGCCCAAGGAATCGCTCGTTGTTTCTTTCCCGTCTGGATTTGAAACTCCACTCTCTGCTTATAGTACAGCTGTGCTGTCTCTGACAAAACCGGTGATCGGAAAAAAATATTAGGCCAGTTTTTTGACAGGTGATTCTGTAGGTGCCGCGGGTGCTAAATCCAAGTTGCCTAAAAATAGGGGTGCAGGGTTTTTTTAGGGGATGAAGGGGTTTGGGGGTGGATTGATGCCAAACTATAACCCCTACGAGGTCGGCGCCTTGAGACAAAATGTTCAGAAGAATCCGGGCTTCAGTTTTGTCCACGGCGTCGAAGTGGTGGAAGTTCATTTTCGGGGTGAAAAGATGGGGTGAAATTTGGAATAATCAGTTTCAATTTAATAACTCTTTAGGAAAAATTCGTACACTTTTTCTTCAAATGAGAACGTTGTAACCCTTGAAACGACGCGTCGATCGAGTATTTCATCATTACTCGCCAAAAATATCTTCATCCCCAAAAAAATTGTTAAATTACCAAAAAAAAACATCGTTTATTGAATAACTCAGAAACAATTGATTTTTCGGGTATGGTTTAAATGTACGAAATGTAGAGAATAATTTTCTCTATAATTTCGTTTCTACAGACCACCCTTGGATTTCGATTTCCCAACTCCCGTCAGGGGTTGAAAATTCAAAATGAAATTCTGGGGAAACTATTGACCGCACGAATTCGCCGCCGGGGAACAATTTGTAGCTTGAACCCTCAGCTACATTTTTGTCCACAGCGCCAAACTCGTATCTCTTTATTTTCGGTCAATAGACTCCCCAGAATTTCATTTTGAAGTTTCAACCCCCGAGAGGGGTTGGAAAAAGCAAAATCTGAGCGTGGTCCATAGAAACGAAAATATAGAGAAAATTAGTCTCTATATTTCGTACATTTAAACCATACCCGAAAAATCTATTGTTTTTGGGTTATTCGATAAACATTTTTTTATACTTCAACAATTTGTTTAGGATTGAAGATATTATTGGAGAGGGATGATCAAATGCTCTATCGACGAGTTTTTTCAAGGGCTACAAAGTTTCCATTTGAACAAAAAGTGTATGAATTTTTCCTAAAGGGTTATCGAATTGAAACTGATTTTTCAAAATTTCACCCTACTTTTTCACCCCCAAAATGAACTGCCACGACTTCGCCGCTGAGGACAAAAATAAAGCCCGCATTTTTCTGAATATTTTGTCTCCCAGTGCCGACCTCGTGGGGGTTGTAGTTTGGCATTAATCCATCCTCATCCCCTTTCATCCCCCAAAAAAACTCTACTTTCCGATTTTTAGGCAAACTTGGATTTAGCACCGGCGGTACGTACAAAATCACCTGTCGAAAAACCAGTCTTTTAATTTTTTCAGATTTCAAAATACCGCACGACTGTACTATCATTCTTCTCGCAATCGTTTGCTCTTCGAAATACCGCTTGATTCACCGAGCTCTGACGTTTACTCGATTTTTTGCCGAATTTTTCCATTCCATGGATTTACTCATTTTTCCTCTACCTCTTTTTCGGCACTTTTCGATTTTTCGGGGGCACTTTTCAGGAAAACGGATTGATATTCCGGGACGACTCGAGTGGCGTTCTCCGAGTCTAAAGAAATCCTAATGAAAGAGTTCCGGAAGTCGATGTGGGGCAAATAGGGAGCTACGAGGCTTCGAGAAATTTCGGAATATCGACGGTTTTGGAAAAGTGGCCAAAAGCTCGAACTGCGATTTTTCGTGAGGCGAGAATTGAAATTGCGCTCGTTCGAAATGAATCCACGCGATGCGTTACTGAATACGATTGACCGTTGCAGAAATTCACTCAAATATTGACATAAACGGCTTTTCTCACATGTAAATTTTCACTACGGAGGTTGACTGTATTCCAGACTGGAGCTCGATACAGCTCGGCGTTACGTGTAGGTGAGATTACAGCTTCCGGGTCGCCCGCCAAGGGATGAGAATAACGTTCTTCCTCCCACGTTCGACACTCGCTGCTCTCGCGCTGCCCTATTGAAATTCAGTTCGTAAAGAACGATGCTTGTCGTTTCCACAATTTTTCATCAACTCTCGAGATCTGGTATTTAAATTTATCGAATATATGTCTGCATACAGGGTGTCCTGTTGTGAATGGATAATCCTGCAACTGTCGATACGTCAGATCATGTCCTATTATACGCTGGCATTTCAGTTTAGTCAATGATTCACGGTTTTCGAAATAAAAATCATCTGCTTTTGGTTTTTCGCGTGCCATTTCTCCAAATGAGAACTTTTTTTTACTCTGTTTTTTTCGAAAAATACCCTTGGTTGATTGTATTATCTAGATCTTTTGTTTTTTCTATTAACATTGTTATTAAATTTTATTATTCTATTGAAAATTCAACTTTCACACATTCAACATTTGTTTCATCTCTTGTATTTAAACTTAAAAATTTATTTGATATTATTATTATTCTTATTTACCTTTATATTTTTATTTATATATATTAATAATTTGGTTATAATATTATTACTTTATTAATATTTTAAAATTTACAAATTAAAAATTTTTCGATCTCTTCCTTTTAACCCTAAATATTAAGGAACCGATATGACAAAAGATCTTATGCAGAATTTTCGTACAAACCAATTCGAAAAAAATGTACTACGCATATCGTGCCAATTACTTTTAAAAAGTTGCTTATTTATTGTCGATTCATATCATTTGTAGAAATGGCATGTGAAAAATCAAAAGCAGATTAAAAAAAAAACATGAAGCCCAAAATCTCGACAACCGTGGGACTTTTACTAAACTAAAATTCTAGCATATAGTAGGACATGTTCTGACCTATCGATAGTTGCGGATTATCCATTCGCAACAGGACACCCTGTATCTACGTCGAGAGAGGGAGAGAGAGAGGGAGGTTGGAGGGTCCTCTCGATACTTGAAAAGAATCTTTTTCGAACGATGTAGCAAGGCGAAATAACGAAGAGGACAGAGAAGATCAATTTTGATTTTCGATATTTTATTTCAACGTGCTCTTTGCCTCTTCTAACGGTGATTAATCCGCCTGTGTGCGATCACGCGAGTGCATCGAAGCTCGTAAAGTCAGCCAGGAACAATTCAAATTCATGCACATTCCCAATCAAGCCGGATATTTTTTATTCCTACCAACGCGTGCTCGCGATATATAATTTTAAAAAAGAGAAAGAGAGAGAGAGAGAGAGAGAGAGAGAGAGAGAGAGAGAAATTGAAGGCCATGACGAGGCAGTACACTGATGAAAAAATATTAATTTATCGAAATCAACTAAATCCGTTAATTTGGGCCTTTTTTGTTTGAATTGAAAAAATGTAAGTTGCAATACTGAAAACTGACCAAGTTGCAGACGATCTAATGAGAACAAGGATTTTCAATCACGTTTTTCTCGACCTGGCGGGAATTATGGCTCTACCTTAAATTGTTCGATTCCTAAAAAGATTCTTTTTTGTTCCCCCTGTGCAGTAGCTATCGTTGTACGTAGCCGTTTATTTAATCTAGTATTTTTTAAGCACCCGAATATAAGTAGAAGTTTCGCCAAAATTACACTTTCTTCTAACACCCGCAATTTTGTGAACTTTTTCTATTAAAAAAAAAATGGCTATTCACAACGAGAACTACATTTATATAGATTATACAATTTTTTTATTTTTCAGACCAACCATTGTCATGTTCTCGATGCGGCCGTTGGACCACATTTTTTATAAGGAGGCACTATTATACATAACCCACACGGAAATAAAATATATGTAAAAATATATTTTTCGATATATTAAAAATGGATGTAAAATAGATTTCAGATATATATTATGCATCTCAAATATATATTAAAAATATATTCGCGATATCGAAGTTTTCGTCCAAAATAGATCTTCAGAATGTTACGTATATTCGAACTATATTGAAACTATACTTACAATTGACTCAAATTACCCTCAAAATATACTACAAATGTATTTTAACTGGATTCGACTTATAATTGAAATATACTTTAAATGTATTTAAAATATATCTAAAATATACACGATATAAGTTCATACTCCGTTTAAAATATACTTAAAATATGGTCATACTACATTTTAAATATTATTAAAATATATTCAACGTGTATTTAAGATATACTTGGAATATATTTAATCTATACTCGAAATATTCTTAAAAATTTTGTTACGACGTTATTTACATCATTGCACCCCTTTACGATATTTTTCCTTGTCGTTAATTACGATTATGGCGTTTGCGGTTCACATATTTTAATGGTTCAAATTTAAATTATATCAGACGCTTACACGCCTTAAGGTGGTTTCGAACCCGGGACTTCTGAGTGATGAGCTGGGACCTTCCCCACTGAGCTAGTTCTACTTGATAAATTAATTTTCGTATCGTCTGCATATGGTACAATACACAATGTTAGTTTATTGAGAAATGTGTGGATTTACAAGACTAACTAACATTATCGGATCAATTACTTAATTGCGTTCGCATAGAGAGCGATAATCGAATAGAATTACGAGATTACATAACCTTCGATTTTTTGTCCGATGTGTGTGTTTAAATGTATATATACACTGAATTAATCGAAAGTGTATCATTTATGAGTATTTTTTATGATTCAAACGGATCTTGAGACTATTCATGGTATATTACTATATATACATATAAATATATAGTAATATATATTCAGATATACATATAGCAAACCTTAAATATATTCGAATATCCTATTAAAAATGTATAAAGCGTACGTTAGTCATGCAATTTCAATATATTTTATATGCATCTTGAATGTATCTTTTTTTAGATGTCAGCGTACATTCTCCGTTATGCTCCCGAGTATATTAAACATATATTCAGTATACATATCTAATATATTTAATGTACATCTTAGAAGCTATTTATGTTTATATATCGCATAGGTTTTTAATCATATCCAAAATTATACTTGACATATCCAACTTTTCGTACAAAATGTATTTGATATTTGTTTTATGTATCTTTCGATATATTTTTTATATATTTTATTTCCATGTGGGAATAATCGTTGTTACTTTTTTATTTAATGAAATCAACACGAGATAAAGGTTCAATGTTTACTTGGTTAATAACATACTTCTTTTTCCAAATTCCAAATAATCGTGTAGCCAAAAAAAGATCGAAAAACGACCTTTTTCGACCCGTTACAGTGGTGTCCTTCAACTAAATTGTTCGTAAAATCAATGTTACTTTTTTTTTTAATTCTACTAATCCAGATATTTATTTCTAATATACACACACACACACACACACACACACACACACACACACACACACACACACACACACACACACACACACACACACACACACACACACACACACGCACGCACACGCACGCACACACACACACACACACATGTATATATATATTTTACATAAATCAAGAGCTTTTCCTACCATTTCATTATTTTGCCATACAGTGCGAACAAATTCCTCAAGAATCGGCCGAGCCCTGTTGTTTTTCCCCAACCGTTCATCTCTTTCACGAACGGGAAATAAAATTCGGCCGCGAGAAATTTGCTAAATACCGCGGCTAACAAGGAAATGTTGCGAGGTCAATCTCTCCGATTTCGATTGAATTTGGCATGCTTGTGGAATGTGTAAAAATAGACGATACGTATTTTTTTATATCTGCGGAACGCGATTTTTAAGGGTTGAAACGCACCCTCGAAAATTGGGGTGCTTTTCGTTTTTCGTCGATAACGTTTTAACGGTACGGGATATGAAAAAAATTCAATTTGTAACAATGTTTATTTTTTCGTGTACTATACATTGGAGATGAGAACAATAACGTTATCGACGAAAAACGAAAAAAAAAAAACACCTCCATTTTCGAGGGTGCGTTTCATCCCTTAAAAATCGGTTCCGCAGATATACAAAAATACGTGTCGCGTATTTTTACCCATTCTACAAGCACGCCAAATTTCATCGAAATCGGAGAGATTGACCACGCAACCTTTCCTTGTAAGAATTTCCACGGAAAATCGATCGATTCTCAGGGACGGGTTGAAATTCCGAACTTTGAATGCTCCGACGGTTTGAAATTCCTTATTTTAATGTTCCAGAATGACAAGTTTCGTAAATATCATGCCAGCGAAAGTCTACACAGTTTATTGTAAATGATGTAGAACGTATAACATTTTTGACAAATATCAGAATTTCCAAATCACTTTTCAATAAAAAAAAAATTCTTGAAATAATGCGTCGTTTTATTGATAATTTTGAAACTTTTAGGTGGGGGTCAAAATGTCGAATGACCAAATATAGAACGACAAAGATTTCGAAACGTCAGAATTATGGACTCTCAAAATAACAAAGGTTAAATTATTCGAAATTTTATCCTCTGGCCGATGACGAAATCGAATAACTATTACACCAAAGGATTATTTATTCGATAGCTCATTTATTCGAGAAGATATATTCAGATAGTCTGTAGTTTGAGTCATGCAAATACAGATTTGAACAATCTACAACATTCATATCTCCATTCAATAGAGTGAGAGTCTAATATTCGTAATATTGTCTATGAGGCCTTCTTCATCAACTGGGCCACTTTTTTTTACAACCTCTCCAATTTTTTTCAAAATCTGCCAGTTTGAAATATTAGTCAAAAGGAACGTTTGTGATTTGTTGAAGATTTTTTTAGGCGTTCGTTCAGGATTTTCAATTTTTCATTACGAACACTTTATCCGAAAAAATATTCATCAAATTAAAAAAAATATATATAAGAATGAAAACTTTTAAATTTTTCCGCTTTATCGAAAGAAGTCAAAATCATAATTTTTCTGCATGGAGAACATTGAAATTTGGCAAAAAAATGAGAATAACATTTTTGTAAACCTAATAACACACTTTCGATTTTGGTACAAATTTCACAGCTTATCTGTCGTTAGGTGAAGAGTCTGCGAAAAAAAATTCAGAATGGTACCTGCAATGATTAGTAAGAAAAAAAATAAAAACCTAAAAATAAAAAAATTATGAGATTTCGCAGGGTTTTTATTTTTTTATATGAGATTTCGCAGGGTTTTTATAACCGCATATATGCGGATATGAAATTTCGCAGGGTTTCTATTTTTTTTTTCATCCTAACCATTGCAGGTACTGTTCTGAAATTTTTTTCGCAGACTCTTTACCCAATGACAGACAGCCTGTGAAATTTGTACCGAAATCGATAGTGTGTTATTAGGTTTAAAAAAATGTTATTCTCATTTTTTTGCCAAATTTCAATTTTCTCAATGCAGAAAAATTATGATTTTGATTTTTTTCGATAAAGCAGAAAAAACAAAAAGTTTTTATTCTTATGTTTTTTTGTCTGATGAATATTTTTCGCATACAGTGTTCGTAATGAAAAATTGAAAATCTTGAACGGACGCCGAAAAAAATCTTAAAAAATCACAGACGTTCCTTTTGACTGAGATTTCAAATTGGGAGATTAAAAAAAATTGGAGAGGTAGAAAAAAAAGTGGCCCAATTCGACGACTTGACGTCTCGAATTGTTTGGTGTAGTACAGGCGAGTCGATATTATATGTCTCATTATTTTGTTAAATCTGATATTTGTTTTCGCTATAAATTAACTTCGAGATTTGTGTATTCACAATTTCGATTAACAATTTTACAGAAATAAGATTGATCTATCTATATTGGAACGTTCGCCATTACTGAATTCGAAATTTCGGTCCTTCTGAATATTGATCTTCCGAATTTCCGATCCCCAAAAAAACTTTTCAAAATTCCATAGCCAAATTATTTTGACCGTGTTCAGATTTTCGAAGTTTCGGTCTTTCGGCTAAAATTCTTCGGGAGTTTCGATCTATCGGATTTTTGTGCGTGCTGATAATTTAAAGTTCGGAATTTTCAACCCGGCCCCGTTATCAATTCCAATAGAGCCGGAAATTGTAACGATATCGTTTGGCTTTTTTCGCTTCGAGACAAAAAAAAAGGCTACATCCATTCCCGCGGTTGTTCGAGGGTACTTTGAAATTGGGAGAAAAGCACAAAGCTCGGTATGCCGGAGCCGGGGCTGGGATTTCCGCTGCCGCCCTTGGCAAACAGTCACGCTAAGGGTGGGATTATTCGCCCATCGCGTTCAGAGGCTCGCAAAATTTAATGGAAAAAAAAAACGATGGTGATAAAAAATTAGCTAAAGTCAACGCAGACATCCTCATCGGGGTTGGTTTCGTTCATTTTTTTCCCCCTCTATTCGGGCTCCTCTCTTTTTTCTTTCCCCATTGGGAGACCGAAACCGAGACGAGGGTGAGAAGAGAGAAAGAGAGAGAGAAGCCGGGAAAAAAAAGAAAAACGTTTCGTTCAGGGCGACACGAATTCGTATTTGCACAAAGTGCAAAACTTGCGAACCCCCCCGCCTCCCAATCTCTCTCCCCATCGCGACTTTACTGAACCCTCTTTTTTTTCCTCTTTTTCTCTTCTCATTACTATCGTACTTAGTACGAAAGCGTACTCGCATTTTTTATTCACCATTTTTTTTCACTCTTTACATTCTCCGCAGTCTCACTTTGTACTCTCATCACATTTTTTCTACACCTCCTGCATCACCTCGATAAACTCATTAATGTGAAGAATTCCATTGTTAAAAACCGTGGGCTACTTTCCCAAGCAACTTTTGCCTTTTTCGTTCCAGAGTTTGTTCCCGTTATTCAAAAGAAAAAATCATAATTTTTTCGCGAGTGAAAAAAAAAAGAACTCGTTATTGTCAAGAAAAAATTTCCCAATTCGGAGCTGTCAATTGACGAACAAGGCTCGTTAGTGGGGAAAACACACACGTTTGATAAACGTCAAAAATTGGCGACAAAAAACTGGGAAATTGTTTTACTGTTAATAAAATCATTATCGGTCTTTCGGAATTGAGGGAGACTTTGTCCTTTGTGCCCAGCGGGAGATGTTAGCGGCTCAACATAAGCAGCTAGAAGAAGAGAAGGGATGCCTCTATGGACCAGGCATTGCCGATTAGCGGTAATTATAAACACATTTGTGTAAACGCATTACAAAGCTTTAAACGCGTTTTTCTCGAAAAACCGTTTTTAAAAATGGCTGACATTCTCCTGACCGCTGTAATTTACACATCGACCTGAAATTTGGAGAGCATACTCAGAAAATATGTCTTCACGGAATGACGGATCGTTTTTTCGATAGATACAGTTTTGCATTTATTATTTATCTTTTTATGCGAAAAAAACGCGAAAATTCGATTTTTTTTAATTGCCGCCATTTTCCGAAATTTGTACTAAACGAAAAACCCATCCGTCATTCCATGACTAAAGGGTCACAGATTGATAATATGCTTTGAATTTGTGTTTCGGATCAACAAAGAGGGGGCAGTGATGTCAGCCGTTTACCTCCTGCTATTTGAGGACCTGTTTTCGGGGAGCTGCAACGGCCGCAATTGTCACGTCCGGAAGGGACGTGGGCATATATTTTTTGATTCCCTCTTTGTTGCCTACGCCTAGCGCAATAGCACGGGATGAGGGTAAAAAGGGGTAGTGCATGGGAAAGAATAGAATTAAGGAATTGACGCGATATTTCGGTATTGAGGAATAATTCGACAGAATTGGTGTACGATTGACAATATGTTATTTATTATAAGATCACTAGATGGGTGAAAGCGATCAGGCATGTGATAAATGTAGAATATGGCAAGTTGAATATTGAATATTGAAGAATGAATACAGAAAAGAAAAAGGTATGGTTAGCTTACATTGGTTGTGTTTGACGGTCGGTCGCTCGCTCGCTCGCTCGCTTGCGTAGATATTTGTTATCGCTCGCGTTACAAGGGCCTTCGCTCTTGGCCTGGTGCGCTCGCTGGTAAAATAGCTGGTAAGACGCTCGGAGGATTTTACGCTGGACGTGTGTATACTCGACGTGTTTACTACGACGGGCACTACGCGTAGATGGAAATATGAACTGCGCGCAAGGTCGATGAATTGGGATTGATATTCACGGACCGATGATAGAAATTATACAAGTGTAAAATAAAACTTTTGTAACTCGAAAAATGAAGACAGTTCGGATGAAGGATAATCGGAGATATTCGTTAGGCTCCTGGGTTAAGTCTTGATATAAGGAGTGATTTCGGTTGACGGAAATATTGGTTGACGGAAGACTAAATTCTGAATTTGATGAAGAATGTCGGGAGACTGGGATTAAGACTTGATAGAAGAACATGAGTCGATGGTATTTGACGGGAGACTGGGATAGAGATTCGATAGAAGAACTTGAGTCGATGGTAGTTGACGGGAGACTGACTTCAGGAAGGAAGTCTTTCTTGATATGGAAATTAGGAGAGGTTCAGTAGTGGGAGAAGGAACTTTAGGGAGAGTGTGGTCTTGGTCATCTAGTTCTTTAAGGATTGGACCATTGGTCGTGAAGATATCGGTCGATTAGCGTGATTGGTCGCGGTATGGTGTGCGAATACGTTACAGACTCGTGAGGCACGTGCGTGGCCTTATTTCAGGGCATCGGTTCTGACTAATATGCGTATGAAGAGAAGGAGACCTTTGTCTCGTGTTTCGGCGAAAAAGCGCATGGGATATAGAGTTCGATATCAGAGACCTAAGCATTCGCATGGTTTGTGTTATGTCAATTTATGGCTATGGTGACTTCTCATATCGAGAAGTTTGTATATCGGGCTACGCTGCGAGACCGGATGTCTTATTTTTCAGTCAGAGTTATAAATTCGTCGGAGCCGTCTAGGCTATGTTATGATGAAGTAATCTAGGGTAGAGGCTTCTTTGGTTCTCATGCGGTTCGGACGGCGTAGAGTTTTTGGAGTCGGTTGATCGAGTTGATGGTTGATTTTCGTTCGACAGCTCTTCTTGGAATATGCGCCCGAGATCGTGTTCTTGTTGACAGTCAATGGGATAGAACAAGTCGATGACTGTGGCGGTGCGGCTATCGTGCATATATCGCTGTGAGTTGAATATCCGTGCGAAACGTACGCACGTTCCTTTTTACGCTGTTACGCGTCTTATTCTTAAATTTATACATGTATAATAAGCTTATAACGGCAAGTGAGGATATTGGGAATAACCGAGAGAAGGCATATTCGCTAGGATGTAACACAATTTTGGTTTTTTTTTTTCAAAAAAAAAAAAAAAAAATTAACGTTCTGTATATCATGAATAAAAGCAAGAAAAAACCGCACTCAAAAAGCTTTACTCGTTTCCTTTTAAAAAAATAAAATGTAAACACCTGAAATATGGCACTCCAAGGACAAAGTCTCCCTCAAAAGAAAACAAACGAAAAAACGGACTAGCTAATGGCAAGAAAAATGGTCTGAGCCAAGGCTTCCATTTGATAAATGAGGCTCGTTAGTAAAGGAAACAAACACTTTTGACAAACGTCACAAAAAGGAGATAAAAAAATGAAAAAAAAAAAAAAAAAAAAAAAAAAAAAAAATTTGCCCACTGTGGAAAAAAAATCATAATCAATATTTCGGAATTAAAAAAAAATAGACTCACTAATGTCCATAATAATGGTTTGATCCAAGGCTTCCAATTGATGAATGAGGTTCGTTAGCGAAGGCAACAAACAGTTTTGAAAAACATCAAAAAGAGGAGAAGAAAAACTGAGAAATTTTAATGGCCGCGAAGAATTTGCCGATTGTCGTTAAGTTTGTCGTGCGCATACATACATACATACATACATACATATATATATATATATATATATATATATATATAATGCGAGAAAAGCTCACGATTCACGAATTTCCTCTAACAGCCCACCAGCAGCGTGGAGCACAGGAATTTCCACTACGATCTGGAAACGACCATCGTTACGACGTAATCTCGCGGGAGGTTACGTTCTTGGCAATTTTTACTGTAAGGTCGTAACGTTTGACTATTTTTTTCGTCTCCTCTCTCTTTGTCTCTTTTTCTCCCTCACTCTCTCTCTCTCTCCCTCTCTTTCTTTCTCTCTTTTTCAACCTCCCTCTTGCCCCCTTCATTCCCTCGCCGTTATCGCCGCGAGAATAAAGTAGACGTCATCGAAGCAATAAACGGTCAAGATACAGGTGAACTGTAGACACGAAGAGTATAATTCATTTTGCTCGTAATAAGCCTTATACGACCGCAGCCAATATACGTTATTATTTTATGATTCTTGTACTAACGCGAGATTTCCGTTTAGGTGGAAAAAAAAATTTATAATCCTGGAGACATTTGTATCATTAAATTGATTATCAAAATGATTGGCCATGTGCGAGCGCTACAGCGCGAGGAAAAAATAACGAGCCATAAATCTGACGAGCACAATCACCGCGGAATTATTGCTAATTATTTTCATGACGTAAAAAAATATATTTCGTGGCACTGGTAGTTATTTTAATGTGAATTTGAGATTTGCGTGCGAGCGATTGTTGTCAGGGCGTTTTTTTTAATGTAGAGTACTTTTGTTGGAATCATAATTTTGTTGCCATTTGCAGTTACTTTAATTGTACATGAATATGATGGTATTTATTTTATTTATATTTGTTTATATTTATATTTTTTTGTATAGTTGTATTTATTTTTCTTGTATAGTAGGAGCTTCAAATGAAAAAAATGGTCGATGCACGCGTATTACACGCATATTTTGAGAATCGATTGAAAAGTTAAGTTTTAGGGATATCACTTTGGGCCAAAAAAACGGGTCGGTTTTTAATTTTTTTTTTCTGATAGTATCGGGATGACAAAGTCGGAATTTAACATATAATCGATGTATAATCGATATGATCGACATAGTCTTGTCAAGTTCCAGTTTTTTTTTTATTGCAAAATATTGATAAACAATGAAGTTGTTATTTAAAGAAAGTACCGTCGTTGCTGCATGGCCAATCGGTGCTTCTGGCAACTAAGGTTATCTGGAAGGAAAAATAAGAAATGTATTTTTATTATAATAAAAAAAATTGTATGAGCGAAGACTTTTTTGAAATTGTGTATATTAGGAAGATGGCAAGTGGTAGAAAAAAAGTCCATTTCAATCATTCTTTATTAACGAATGGATAAATATATTAAAAAATCAACTGTTCACACGATACAAAATGTTGTAAGCTCTGCTCTGTCCGGAGTTGAAATGAATCGTACGAACAGATTTCAAAATACGATTTACACCGTTTCATAAACCAAAATTGCAAACAAAACGCATAAGAAAAATATTGGGCCCTTCACAAAAATCGTCGCAACTCGTTCTTTTTTTTTTTAATTTTTACAAAATCTTCGTTGCAAATTAAAGTTCAGTTTCGACCAATACGATTTTCATATTGCACGCTTTTATAATTCCAATAATACGATGTACCTTTACATTATTTTCATATATTATTATAAAACAATTTTCAGGATTTTCCTATTATTTTTAGATTCTATTAAATATTATTATAAAATATATTTTATATATTTTATAATAATAGGATTTCAGTTTCAAATAATACGATATTTTTGTTGTATAGTTTCACGATTCGAAAAATACGATTTACCTTTATATTACGGTTACACATAATTACAAAATATTTTTTCCGATTTTTACACATCCATGTATATTATTATAAAAAAACAATAGGAAATTAAAAAAAATATTTTCCAACAATACGACTTTATTTATTTCCCGTCGCAGTTTCGATCAATGGAACTAAAAACTAACTAAGGATTTCCGATTCGCGAGTGCTTAATAGAAAAATTCTTCACATCTGTCATTGGAGACGATTCTCCTCAAATTACTCGCTATTGCCGAACAGAAAAGAATCCACCGATGTTTTTATTTCCCCCGTCAAATAATAGCCCGACTCGGTGTCAATTTATAAATCATATATACGAACAGTGGGGTATTCTTTGACGTGAATTTTGTTTTCCCTCGGGCTCGCAAGGGTACATGGGGCGGTCGTCGGGGGAGGGGGGGGGGGGGGGGCTGTATTTCACCATCCACTAGATCGATCCCAAGCACAGTGGCGATGCGTACGATGTGTATACCCAAGCTTTCAATTTGGAAAATTGAAGATCCCCCCTCCTCTCATTATCCGAAGTGCAAGCCGCCCCCGACCCCCCAAAAAGAGCTTGTGATCGATCTCGTGCTTTTCTTCATCGTCTCGGCTCATCGTTTCTTCCGCGTAGAATACAATGAAGAAAAAGGGAAAACAAAGACCTTTGTCCCGGGGGGTCGAGATGATACATAGAATCGAAAGAATTTATGGAACAATAGGATCGTCGATAAGGTGGCCGAGAAAAAGTTTTGCCACTGTATATATGAGAACTAGCCAGACGTCTCGCGATAAAGGCGAGGAATGAGACTCGCAGAAAAGATTTCGTTCCATTTATCGCCTGTGCCTTCTGATTCTCCCGTACTCCTGAAGTTATTTATTTTTTCGGACCTGAGGGATAATCGAATTAAGACCGAAAATAAGTGCAACCGATCAATGTAGAATTTTATAAAATAGCTATGGTTGAAAATGCAAAATGAAGACGATTTGTTGTATCACATAAACTATATCAATTACTTAATATCATTGGGATGATTAGAGAGTTTTATCGAATAACATCTTATAGATTTTTCAAACATAACCCATATATATCCATACACATACATACATACATACATACATATATATATATATATATATACATTAGGGTGATTCAAAAAAAAATTTTTTTTTAAATTTTCTTCCAAACAGGTTTAAAAGTTTCATTTAGGTATACAAAGACGTCAGTTAAAATTTAAGATTTTAATATTGACATTAAGGGGTGGCGCATCGCACTTTTCGATTTCCCATAAGAATAACATAGGAAACATTCCTGCTTCTGATTTTTATAACTAGCTAACAAAGTATTGTACCAAATATCTCAATACATATTTTTATAGGAAATTGAACGCTCTACAAAAAAGGTCTCTTGTCAAAATTTTGTAAAACTAACTGTATCAAAGTTACAGCCTGTCAAACGTTGAGTTACCTATAATTTGACCTTTTTTTTAATATTACAGCGAATGCAGGTCTTATAAATAAAGTGGACATGAGTTTCATTGTAAAGCATGCATTTTACTATGAATAAATGATCACTTATAATTACAGCAACAATGAAACAATTTTTCAATAGAAATTTGGTCGGGAAATGTTTTTATCGTTTTATCGATTTATTTTATTGATTTATTTTGTATAAAATAATTTTTTTTTCAAAATAAATAAAATTGAAAAATTGCAGAGCAAATTACAAAAATTTGAAAAACACTGAAATTTTGTTTGTTTCAGTGTTTTTCAAATTTGTTTGTTTCAGTTTGTTTCAGAATTATTAGTGATCATCTATTCATAGTAAAATGCATGCTTTACAACGAAACTCATGTCCACTTTATTTATAAGACCTGCATTCGCTGTAATATTTTAAAAAAAGGTCAAATTATAGGTAACTCAACTTTTGACAGGCGCTAACTTTGACGAAGTTAGTTTTACGAAATTTTGACAAGAGACCTTTTTTGCAGAGCGTTCAATTTCCTATAAAAATATGTATCGAGATTTTTGGTACGATGCTTTGTTAGCTAGTTATAAAAATCAGAAGCAGCAAAGACAATGTTTCCTATGTTATTCTTATGGGAAATCGAAAAGTGCGATGCGCCACCCCTTAATGTCAATATTAAAATCTTAAATTTTAATTGGCGTCTTTGTATACCTAAATGAAACTTTTAAACCTGTTTGGAAGAAAATTAAAAAAAATTTTTTTTTTTTTAAACACCCTAATATACATACACACACACACACACACACACACACACACATATATATATATATATATATATATATATATACACATATATACATACGCATATATATATATCATTCCTCTCTTTCCACCCACTCTACCCCCACACCCCTTTGATATGTGTGTTGCAATAAAGACAGACCAATAGTTCAAACAAATAGTAAAATGGTTGACTCAAAGAATAACTCTGATGAATTTAAATTGGAAATAATCAAATAGATCCATTTAGTCGATTCAACTAAATTGTTTTTTGAACAGATGAAACCGAATCACAGATTTATTAGGATTAAGGGCGGGGTAAAGTTAATTCGGCGAAAAAAAGGCATGTTTTTAAGATTTTTTTTTGGCGTAACGAATAGTGTTCGTTTATTGAAAAATTTACATATAATAAAGTAACATTTGAACAACATTCTCCTAAATTTGCATTGCAAAATATTCAAAATTGAGCGAGTGAAAATTAAACCCCGGAGGCGCCTCGAAAAAAAGTTGGTTTGCGGTGTGCACCATAACTCGCAACAGAATCATCTGAAACAAAAAATCAAAATGCATTTGTTAAAGGAGATGTTTCTCGAGGTAATGACGGGAGGATTTTTTTCTTTCGATTTTTCGATTTTTCGTAGCACTTGGGACCCAAAAACCCGATTTTCGCTAAAAAAAATCGGCTAATTTGTTATTGAAAAATTAGTAATTATTAAAAAAAAAACAAAAAAGCTCTCGACAATACCTGGTGAATTATGTGAAGGAGTACTGTGCAAAATTTCAAAGCGATTGGTCCAGTAGATTTTGAGTTATCGTGCACACGGACTTCAAATATGACAAGTCTCAGAAAAACGGTTTGAAAAACGCAGAAGAGTTTGGTCGCTTAGCGCTCATTGCACATAAGTTTGAGAACACTTCTCGATTGCATAAAAATTTTAACACAATATTCTTGATATATTATGCATTCATTTAAAAAATGAAAAAAAAAATTTAATACTTTACCCCACCCTTAAACATAACATTTAGTTATGGGACGATATTAAATAGATTTTGATTTCAGTAAATAAATATATTTAAAATAAATAATTCCAATAATGGAATGCAACAGGAAAAATTTGATTCCACGAAAAATCTAGTTAATTCAAATTTAAAAAATCAAATAGACGCGGTTAGTTAATATCAATAGAATTTCCCTGTCAGTGTATAGAGATGTGACTGCATCTTGGGACTCCCCAACAAATTTGTGCACGAGATCACGAAAGAATATTTTTTCTGGAGAAAATTTGACAAATTGCGGTTGAGAATTAAAAAAAAAAATTGTCAAACGACGTCAATGTAGATAAAGCGCTGAATCCACTTGGATTCCAATGTCCCTATCATGCCCTCGCAATGCATCAACTCCGTTTAGGGCTGTGGTAGAATCTCGGGTCCCCCAACCAATTTCTACACGAGTGACATCTTCCAATTGACCGAAAAGTCTCATCGGCTAAATTTAATCGAGTTCCTCGTCAAATTGTTCACGCACACCGAAAAACTCAGTTGCCCCAAAATTCCTGTCGAAAGTCAATTTTGTCAAAACAAAAACGTTGACCGAAGAACCCCATCGGCCAAATTTCATCGAGTTCCTCATGTAATTTTCACGAGTACCAAAAAGCTCACTTGCTCGAAAATTCCTGTCGAAAGTCAGTTGTTTTTTTTTTGTTCGGGACATTTTTTCGAAACAAACGTGTATCCAATTTTTCGTCTGACAGGAGCGCGCGGCTTCATAGGAGTAAATGATTGAAATGCTCCGCGAAGTATTCCAAACACGAATGCCTTACCCGAGGGCACGAAAATAATGCAAATGAATTGGTGCACTCGTGACTCGGTTGTCGTTCCATGTAGATGCAGTTCAGATTCTAGTTACCGAGTGAAATCAAAGTTCAATTAACTTTTCCAGCCAAACAATCGAGGTCTGATGAACCATCGGGTGTGTGGGTTACCGCGATGCGATCGGGCATTCGTGCCCCGTCTGCTCGCGCCTCCACCCCTACCGCGCCCTCCTTCTCGCTCCCTTCTTCGTGCAACCCTCGTCCCGAGCCACCCCATTCCCCATTCCCGTAAAAATACACACGCCGACGGAAAATATATATTTTTAATTTGACCGCGCATCCCCGCGCACCCTGCAACGGAAAATCCTCGTTTTTCCTATCCCTCGCTTTTGGCCACCCATGCATCACAATAGCCGGGACGTAGCCTGCCTAAAAGTTCGTACGAGCCCGTCCTTTTGTAACTACCCGAGGCATTGCGCTTAGAGTCGCAATCGGGCACGGTGGTTGCTGGGAAATGGGGGTTTTCTCTCGATACGGTAATTGAACATCACTTTGAACAAAGTTTATTTCATTCAACTAGGGTCTATTTCAGTTGAGTCACTTTTTCGTCGCCTCATGGCCTTTTGCGACTCTTTTCCTTTCGAATATATTTCTATTTTGAGCTTTCCTTGGCGTAGGCAATTTAATGACTACGTTTTTCATGAAAATACACGTTGTTTATGCGAACGTATGAGTCATATATTTGAATAAAAATGTCTTTATTTGCATGCGGTAAGTGGGTTCATTGAAGGGTGACAGCCAGCTCGTGGACGAAAAAAGAGGAATTTTCGTGATTTTTTTTTCTGGAAAAACGTGTACAGGTTTTAATATTAGGAGTACAAATAAGGCAACAAAGTACAATTATTAACAATTATTTGACGATTTTTTAGGCACTTTCCCAAAATTTGCCTAAAAATCGTCAGATAATTGTTAATAACAAATTAACTGTGCAATATAAAAAAAATCCTACGTGTTTCCATATATATATATATATATATATATATATATATATATATATATATATATATATATATATATATACAGGGTGTCCCAGAACTCAACGTCAAGCCGAAACGGGGTGACAGGATTGATTGTAACCATCATGAGAAAAATCCGAAAAAAAATCTATCCCATGCAGTTTAAAAATTATGGGCATTTAAGAAAAACCTAGAAATTTGGTCAAACTGTAACCATTTTTCGGTTATTGTGAAACAAACCCAAACAAACCCAAACAAACCCAAGTTTCCTAGAATTAAGGCTATTTGTTAAACTATGAATTTAAAATTTCCAAAATTTGTCTACTTTGAAAGGCCCTGCTTTATTTTTTTCTGCTTTATTTTTTTTCTCCTTTATTTTTTTTCTGATTTTTCTCATGATGGTTACAATCAATCCTGTCACCCCGTTACGGCTTAACTTTGAGTTCTGGGACACCCTGTATATATATATATTTTTGAATTGTTGAATATATATGTTGAATATATATTTTTCAATATATATTCAACATTTCAAGTGAGTCGGTTGAAAATTGTCTGAGTTATGTTTCCGGCCAACTTGAAAAAAAATGCAGTTTTGAGATAAACGCTGCACAGCCGCCATTTTGAAATTAATCGGTTAACAAAAATGATAGTATACAGTCACTGATATGTAAGATAAATACCCTTTTTTGTAATTTCGATTTATTTTGTAGTTTTTCTGAAAAAAATTCCCAACAAGCCTATTTTTTTACCTCTGGAGTGGCCTAAGGCCTTGAGTCAGAGAAGTTGTCGCGAGTGGTTTCAAAAGTTTAAGAACGGTGAGTTTGACGTCGAAGACAAAGATCGTAGCGGAAGGCCGAAAATGTACGAAGACGCGGAAGTGGAAGCATTATTGGAGGGAGATTCCTGCCAAACGCAAGAAGAACTTGCACTTACATTAAGAGTGACTCAACAAGCAATTTCACATCGTTCAAAATCGTTGGGAATGTCTGATCTCTCTGAGCAGCAATTCACATCATACCGAAAATTAGTCCGATTTGTGGATAGCATCAACAGATGAAGCTCTCTCCCGACAGCATCCACACTGTAAAACATTTCTGTATTAAAATTAATATACAAGTGTAGGAAGTTTTTATGCGGATACCGCTTATGAAATTTCAGATACGATTTTGAAAATCCAAAACAGGTATTTTAAAAATGAAAGTATAGTTCCGTAATATTAATATACTTGTGCGTTTGAAAAATAATGCACGTGTAAATAAATAATCACATCCAAGTATATTGAAATCAAGAACCATTTGCTGATATCAATATACAAGTGTATATTAAATTCAAGAACCACTTGCTAATATCAATATACGGGTGTGTATTAAAATTACTGATCCTAAGTATTAAATTTATTTCAGAAATTTATGTACAAATGATCAAAATTAAAACCACCCCACTCAATTCAATAATATACTGTATGATGCTTTCGTTCACCGCGTGTGTGGTAGTATTTTTTTCTTTCTATATTATGGGGGCACCCTTTTCTCCTTTATTCCTTCCATTCACAATCCTTCCAGAGCCGCCCTCTTCTCTCTATTCCTTCCGTAGTCCTCTCTCCCCTCCCCCCCTAGAGTATTTGGCCGCATCCGCTCTTTCCTAATGCACTACTGTATCGCATTTGCACGAAGGCCCAGGGAAACTGCGGAAAGCCTGGGCCGATACAGGCGGCCATATTTGGCTGAGTTTCAGTTGTATTCATTACCATCAGAAACTGAAACTGTTTCCCCCACCGCAGACGTTGACGCGCGAACCAGTGCACGGGCAAACGGTCACCGCTCCAAGTATTGACCGCGCCTCATGCTGCTTAACTTCAGTGACCGCCGAGCCCGCACACCGACCGCGCGCCCATCTCCGTCCACTGTACACGTGTATTTGAAATTCATGTGATTATGAGATATCGTCCGGGTCAACAATTATGAAAATCATAAAATGTTTCTTCAATATTGATATACGAACACATTAAATTCAACTTACCTGTGATTGGTTTTTGACAAACAATTGTTAATCTCAGTGGCTTTTGCCTTGGTAATTTCTGAATCGAATCACAGTATTCATGTACTGGATGATATTATTCCGAGAAGTATATCATCGATATTCCTAAAGATTTGTTTTATATTTAACTCAGCGTCGATGAGAAATAATATCAGATAGGGGTACAATCACGATACTTTCCAATTCCAATTCAGTTGCACATGTATTATATTTTTCAGGCAGCCGTAAATAAATTTCAAACTTGTTTTGTATTTTCAATACTCTGTTTTTTATAGTTGATTTATTATACATCTGTAGTAATTTTCAATTGAAGACACGGGTTAATACAAAACATTTCCCACAAATTTACAAACTTGTCTTTGAAATTCCATGTTGCATCTATTAAATTATATATCCACATTAGAATTTCATGTTCGTGTTTTAAATTTACGGTACAAGTGTCTTAAATTTAATTTCATCTACTGAGTTCGTAAAATTCAATTCCTTCTGTATCTTAAATGTATTGTAAATTTCATATCATTTTTTACAGTGCATATGCTCCCAGAAAGATGGGAAAAAGTAGTGGCTAGCGATGGACAATGCTGTGAATGAAACATAAAGTACCGTTCTTTCACAATAAACGCCCAATTTTTGAATATAAACGACTGAGACTTATTTGTACTCCCAATATATATACCTTTTTAATTAATATATATATATATATATATAATACATTTTTTAAATTTAATTTAATTTTTAATTTTATATATATATATATATATACATTTTTTTAATTAAAGAGTATGGTTTTACGTACCTTCTGCAATTTTTGTATTGAATAGTATTTATAAATGTGGTGGATAAATTGATTTGTGCAGAGAGCGGTTTGAAAAACGTCAATCGCGGTGACCACTCGGTCGTACGCTCCTCGGAGTACCTATGGCTTGCGGGAGAACGCTCGGGCCCTGCGCCACACTGCGGCCACGAAGCGTACTAATGCGTCTACGAATTTGCTAGTAAATTCAAATGAAAAATCTAAATAGACACATTCAGCCAATGGCATGGTTTTTTCTCGCATATAGTACCAAAAACCAAAATTATTAGAAGCCCATAAATTTTGTATTAGTCAACGAAGTTAAGTAAATCTCGATCCAAATCGATACATTTCTGGAATAGTGTTTTATAATATTTGTGTTATTTATAAATAATGTTTGAAAAATGTGGATTCTCAATTGAAATTCTGACGCTCAACTTCTCGTGACTTGAAAAGTTGCACCCAAGGACAAGCTGAGAGTCCGATTTTTATCCTCGTTAGAAGAAAAAAACTTTTGTCGGACACATTTTTGTATTCCAGTGCTTACTTTTTTGGATGCCACCTCGTAGCTCTTTAAACGAGCTAACCTTCAACTTTAAGCTCCACATTTTTAACATCCTCTTTATGCTCTCGCTCTGATCATCTCGCGCAAGGTACCTCCTGGTCTCCTCGTGTCTCCTAATTCGTGGCGCTCTCCTCCGGAGATTTACGCAGGTCGCAGTAGAGCCGAGTAAAGTGGATGGGAGAAAAAAAAAGGAAAACAGCGAAAAACAAATAAGCGAAGTCGGTGGATCTCCGGGAGCGGAAAGCGTGTTTTGTTTCAACTTTTGGCCTCTTCTTTCTCTCGTCTACATTTCGCCTCTCATCTCTTTCCACCCAGGGGACTTTCTCCCACTCGTGACAAATGTCTCGGCGTTAAGGTTACAATAGGGGCGGTGAGGGCGGCGGCTGGGAGTCGTGAGAGAAAGGCCAGCGACTGGCCGTTGTTTTGCCGTAATTGAAGAGCAACTGCGCGGTCCCCGCAATGAAATTAATTATTGCGCCAAGGTTTCACTTCGTCCGCCTCCCTCAACCGCGCTTACTTGTGCTCTCTTTCGCGACCTTCCTGCCGGGTGGACACAGCCGGGTTCCGCACCTTGACTATGGGTCATTTACCCGCCACTGTAGTCACCCTTAACATTTTCCATGCATGCAATGATACGCTGGTTATCCGAATTGTAGAAGAAACAGACTCTTTTCACTACCGATCAGTTCCACGGCCGTAGAAATCATTTGGCACGTTCGGTAAGGAAATTATAAAGGAGATCGGTAAGTAAGATCGGTAGGAAAGTGAAGATCGGCTAAGGAGATCGGTAACAACGTGAAGGTCGGTAGCAATGTGGAAATCGGTAAGAAATGTGAAGATTGGTAAGGAAAATCTATAAATGAAGTAGAAATCGGTGAGGAAGGTCGGTAAGAAAGTGAAGATTAGCAAGGAAGATCGGTATCAATGTGAAAATTGAAAAGTGACGATCGGTAAGGCAAATCCGTAATAAAGTAAAGATCGGTATGGAAGATACTGACGGAATGAAGATAGGCAACAATGTGAAGATTGGTAAGCAAGTAAATATTGGCGAGGAAAATCCATAAGAAAGTGTAGATCGGTGAGGAAGGTCGGTAAGAAAGTGAAGATCGGTAACAACGTGAAGATTAGCAAGGACGATTGGTAAGAAAGTGAAGGTCGGTAGGGAAGATCGGTAACAACGTGAAGATCGGCAAGGAAAATTTATAAGGAAGTATAGATCGGTGAGGAAGGTCGATAAGAAAGTAAATGTCGGTAACAACGTGAAGATTGGCAAGGAAGATCGGTATTAATGCGAAAATCTGTAAGTCAAATCCGTAATAAAGTGAAGACCGGTAAGGAAGATACTGGTGGAATGAAGATAGGTAATAATGTGAAGATTGGTAAGCAAGTAAGATTGGCGAGTGAAATCCGTAAGAAAGTGTCGATCGGCGAGGAAGGTCGGTAAGAAAGTGAAGGTCGGTAACAACGTGAAGATTAGCAAGGAAGATCGGTAACAACGTGAAGATTAGCAAGGAAGACCGGTAAGAAAGTGAAGGTCGGTAGGGAAAATCGGTAACAACTTGAAGATCGGCAAGAACAATCCATAAGAAAGTATAGATCGGCGAGGAAGGTCAGTAAGAAAGTGAAGATCGTTAACAACGTGGAGATCAGCAACGAAGATGGGTATCAATGCGAAAATCGGTAAGAAAAGTGAAGATGGGTAAGGCAAATCCATGAGAAAGTGAAGACCGGTAAGGAAGATAGTAACGGAATGAAGATCGGTAACAAAGTAAATGTTGGTAAGCAAGTGCAGATTGGCGAGGAAAATCCATAAGAAAGTGCAGATCGGTGAGGAAGATCGGTAAGAAAGTGAAGATCGGTAACAACGTGGAGATTAGCAAGGAAGATCGGTAACAACGTGAAGATCGGCAAGGAAAATCCATAAAAAAGTGTAGATTGGTGAGGAAGGTCAGTAAGAAAGTGAAGATCGGTAACAACGTGGAGATTAGCAACGAAGATGGGTATCAATGCCAAAATCGGTAAGGAAAGTGAAGATGGGTAAGGCAAATCCATGAGAAAGTGAATACCGGTAAGGAAGATAGTAACGGAATGAAGATCGGTAACAATGTAAATGTTGGTAAGCAAGTGCAGATTGGCGAGGAAAATCCATAAGAAAGTGCAGATTGGTGAGGAAGTTCAGTAAGAAAGTGAAGATCGGTAACAACGTGGAGATTAGCAAGGAAGATCGGTAACAACGTGAAGATCGGCAAGGAAAATCCATAAAAAAAGTGTAGATCGGTGAGGAAGGTCGGTAAGGAAGTGAAGGTTAGCAAGGAAGATGGTACCTAAAATCGGTACGAAAAGTGAAGATCGGTACGTCAAATCCATAAGAAAATGAAGACCTGTATGGACGATAGTAACGGAATGAAGATCGGTAACAATATGAAGATTGGTCAGCAAGTGAAGATTGGTGAGGAAAATCCATAAAAAAGTGAAGATCGGTAAGCAAGACCGATGGGCAAACGATTACGAGTTGCGCAGCGTCTGTATTACAAAGTATACATAATTTACACATAAATCGCAGGCGCTACGCCGCCTGCAAAGTGACCGAGGACGATGTACTGAAAATCTAAACGATAAGTGCCGTCGATAAAGTACGGTTGCATCGCAATTACCCAGCCGGCACGCACCCAACCATATACGCGAATCCTGATCGCGACTGCAGCATTCATCCAACGAAGAGACTACGAGCGTGCGAACGAGTGAGAACGCTAGGGATGAAGGACCGACCGCGTTCGGGCCGAGAGGAAGAGAGACACAGAGAAATGCAGGCAAAGTTTGCCGCTATGAATCGCTCGTAAAACCAAGAGTCGTTAAAAGATAACCGGCCGTTGTGCCTGAAGAGACCGCGGCTCATTCGTACCTGCATGTGTGAGTATTTTGTTGGGACTATATTCACGTCACCGCTTAGCAAGCAGGTTGAAGGGCCTAGACGCGGATGAATGTGGCGCTAATACCGGATCCGAGATTTTCGAATTTACCACATCCAACATCTGTTCTCCCTCGCTTGGCGCCCAATGAGTCGATTATTTTTTCTCCAACTTTTACGATGCTTTAAGAGTCGATTCTATCGGAAATTTTTCCGCTCATTGCGAATATCTCTAGGACATAAAAATCCATCACCTAAGATGAAATCCACTTTTTTTGCATTTAACCCAAAAATTATTTGTCCGTTACTTTTAAAAAGATAACAAAAATATAAGAATATAAATAAAAAATTTAATAAATTCAATGGAGACATAATTTAAAAAAAATTATTTCGTCATTATTAAATATATATATATTAATATTAAAACGTAGTGTCAAAAGTAATAAAAAGCGGAAATGAATATTGAAAAGGTTATTAATAAAAAATATTTTAAAAAAACAAAAGAAGATACATTAAAGATAAAATTAATTGACTGAAAAAACAATAGACAAAATGTCTTCATTATTTTTAAAACGATAAAAAATATAAGAATATTCATAAAAAATGTAATACACATGATTGTAAATTTTCCATTTATTTTTCTGATTTAAAAACACATCACCTAAGACGAAATAATTTTTTTCGTGCATTTCACCCAAACAATTGATGGGCCCACAGAATCGCCCATCATTTCATTCCCCTTCGGATGCAAAACTCCACTCAATGCTCGTTCTTCTCGTAATCGTGTCCTCTTCAAAATGCCGCTTGACTCATCGAGCTTCGACTTTTTTCCGATTTCTCATAAAATTTTCAAATCGTACCAGCGATCTGCAAATTTCTCCATACCCATTGCCTCTTGTTGATTTTTCGAGGCGAAAACCCACACATTCTGGCCGAACGAACTGAGCTATCAAAGTAGATCAATCGGCATTGTCCGAATCCACCAAACGCCTACTGGGAAACTATCGACCCGTCTACCCTGAACGAATAAAAAAGAAGCCACGGCTTTCAGAAATTTTGAAAAGCGGCCGAAAGCTCCAACAGCGAGGCTGTAAACTCGTCAAAACTTTATCTATTTTTCGTCGCGGTTCGCGTCCGTATTTTCGTTATCAAGTGTACTCGTCGCTCACTTCACTCAGCTTCGACTTGTTCCTGTCGTTCAGCGTTGGTTTCATGGGTCGCGCGAAAAAACGAGAGCTTGCAGTTGGAAACATTTCCGGCCTGGGCGAAACAGCCGGGGGTGAAAATCCTCCGGATATCCCTGCGTCCGCGCGCATTCAAATTCCACAAGTTTTCCGTAGGTGTCCGGGGCTTTTCCGGTAAACCGCAGTTCTCCGAAACGTCCGGTTGCACTTACGCTCACGAAAGCTCTCATTATACGTACTCGGAACACATTTGAACCTATATATGTGTGTCTATATATATATATATATATATATATATATATATATATATATATATATATATATATATATATATATATATATATATATATATATATATGTATATGTATATGTATATGTATATGTATATATATAAATACACGAAAAGCACACACGACTCACGAGGATGTAAATGCGGATGTGGCGAGAACCGAAACTTTTTGTCGTTTCCCGTGTACCCTGTCAAGCTGGGCTCGTTGGTTCCCGGCGATGGGTACTGCTCGATGTATCCGCGCGTCAATGCGCGCGAGGAGACAATTCCTCGACCGAATAATGCCCGGAACATGAGAACCCCGTAAACAAGGGTAAAACTAGTTCATGCATTTTCGAAACTCGTGCGGGAAGGTCGCGAAGAGCCGCGGGCTCAACGCGAGGGATTGGAAAAACAATTCAGAAAATTATTTTCACCTCGTTTCCAAATAATTAATAAATATGGAAATAGTAATAAAAAAAATACAATAAGGTGATCGGGACTGTTGAAAAAATTCTTCAATTGTTTAACAGACAAATATATAAGGATATAGATAAAAATCGGTTGCCTGTAAAGTCGGTTTACTGACGATAGTTGAACGTGACAACGTCATAAGAAAATACTGATGGAAAGGTTTCATTTTTCAAAAGAAAATTTTAATTTTGTTTGTTTGATAGATATTTTGTATGGATATAGAGAAGGAGGTAAATGGAAATCACAATTGAATTGATCAAGTTACATTTATTTGTACGTATAAATACAATTATGTCAATTTTTATTTATTTTTTTTACAATGTACATATTTTTTACAAGTATGAATGTGTTTGAGCAATTATTTTACAACTTTTATTTTTTCATAAAATTCTTCGTTCAGAAAATCATTTTAAATTTACAAAATACTTGAATAAAATTTATTGTTTAAATTTCTACTCGACTGTTAAAATTTAATTTTTGATTTTATTATTTTATAATAATAAATTTTGTATTGACATTATTTCTTTCAGCAAGTGAACTGAATAAAAGTTGTTGTTCAATTAGTTACTTAATTATTTTTGCAAATTTAATTGTAATTTGTTGTAAAAAAGTAATAATTTTGAATAATTTATTATAAGAATAAACTGTGATTAAATTATTGTTCATAAATCTTAAATTTAAAATTAAAAAATTGGAAACATCATTAAAATTTTTGTAACTCTAGCTTTTAAAAAGCCCGCCGCAATGTGTTTGATATAGGAGAAAATTGTTCCCTTTGACAGCTGGCTGGTCCAACCTGTCATTTCCGACACGTTGTTATGATATGTGGAAGATTTAACATTTATGTTTTAATTTTTTGAAATCATAGCTACGCTCGATAATTATTTCGATCGAATAGTAAAGCAATTGATTTTTACTCATCGTGAAATAGTTCTGTTAACTTATTGTTATAGTTTTGTCAATTATAGCATAACCTACAATCGCTGCACTAGCGGACCGATGCTATTTATTTTAATGATGAAAGCACGAATATTCGACAATATATCACTGAACATATATTTAATATCGAAAGAATCATTACCTTTATCGCCGCAATTATCGTTGCTATAAACAATTCACACCACATTCACTTTTCACTGCACTTCATACTTGACGAAAACATGTACATGTATTATTGTATAGCAGCTGTCCACGCGGACGCATCGCTCATGGCTTCTGCACACTGCGCGCGATGGGCGACAAGCGATGAGCGATATCCAATGAGAGCTCGAGTATGACGGAAATGCTCTATGAGAGTGACGTTGCCATTGGATATCGCTGATCGCTCGTCGCTCGTCGCTCGCAGTGTACAGAGGCCATCACTCAAGTAGGAGAGAGACAAATGTCGAATGCTGCCGAACGCTGCCGAACGCGGAGGCCGATTGTACCTCTTTGTCGCTCGTTCCGCGCTCTCGCTTACACTTCAAGCCTTAAATGGAACGCCTCAGAGCGAGGTAACGGCGATGAGTCATGCTTTTTCGTGCGTGCAGCCGGCTCCATCGAATTATAAGACGTTATCACGTCAAAAAAATAAAATAAGACTGAAAATGTAATTAAAAAGCAATATTGCTTTATGATTTCTTATAAAAGTATAATAATATGAATAAAACGTAAAGTGTATTGACTGAACATGTAATAAAGAATGATTATTTCTTAATGATGTTCAGGGAGAAAAAAAAAGATGAGAATATTAATTTAGAAATTGTATAGGTTGACTGGATCAATTAAACAGTTATTCTTCATTCAATGACAAAAGATTGAAAAATACGAGAATATAGATAAAACATTTAATAAATTCACTGAAAAAAACAATAGAACATGATGGGATCTTTATTATTTTCAAGAAGATAATAAACATTGGAATATTAATATAAAATTAATTAATTTAAGGTTCTAAATGTCTCATTTGTTTTTTACGGTCGTAAATATAATGAACACAAGAATAGAACGATTTAAGTAGAAGATAACAAATGATGCGATGTTTTTTTTTCTCCGAGACTTTTGTTTTGCTTGCAATTTTTGATTGCGAAGACGATCGCGTCTGACAGTGGATGGTGCGTTGCGAATAGCGTCGAAGCTCTATCGCGTTGCGGCGCGCTTTTCGCCCGCGAATATATCGATCGTAAATTGTACGCTGCATCAATAATTTACCGCGGGGCATGGAATATTGTGCGGGGCAATGATATAACATGGTATACGCATGCACGGAGATGCATCAAGAAATATTGACGGGGGAAGGACGGAAGACGAACGAGCACTTTCCTCATTCCACTTCGACCTCCATCTTCTGCGCACTTTACCCGACCATTAGAGTACAATGTACATACACTTTCAAATACACACACATACACACACACATATATATATATGTATATTATAGAAATTATAAAAATGAATTTGATAATAATAAATCAAATTTGTATTTATTTGAAAATATATTCAAACCAATTTTCTATCATGCAAAAAGTAACAATAGATTTGAAAAAATCAAAAGAATACATTTCAAAAGTATTAAAAAATGTAAAATTTCAACGTTATTTTCCGGTGAGATTGTGGAATATCTTACATGACATACCGAAAAGGTACCTATTTAGATTTGTATCATCAATACTGACCTTGAATGACCTTGAACGACTTTGACCATCTAATGTTTTCATGCGGCTCGAGGTGCTCCACATGATGGTTGATAAAAAATGTAGCATTCCATTGGAAAAAGTCAAGGTGACCTTCACTGTGCGTCAGCGCCTTCGACGAAATAAAAAAAATCATCGCATTTGATGGCCCCCTTCACGACGTACAACATTTGTCTGGAACATTTTTTTCTGACGTCGATAATTACCGAGTAATTTCGGAATGGCGTTTTCCGCCGTGTTTGCAATGATTTCTCACCTATTACGCAGCATTTTAACGCAAAATGAGAATATACGTTTTGTAGTACTATACTTCTGCTTTCAAAATCCGTTTGGAAAATTGACATCGGAACATCCATCACGCATCCAGGCGCGCTGCAAGATAGGGCAGTAAAAAAATTCTAATTGCAATTATGCAAAAACTAATTATCCGACGGCACCTGGATTGTGTACACAAAAAGTCCTTACCAATCACTACTATCTGGCGGAAAGCCTACGCTACAACTTGAAAAATAGCGGCGTTATGCATTTTTTGATAAAAAAAAACAGATTTTTCCGGTTTGTTCGCTTTTTCTCCGTTAATAATAATCCGATCGAGTCGTTCCAACGCTCATTTTCTTTGCATTTTGGTTCTCTACAATTGGCCTCTTTAGAGCATAAAGATTGCTCCATCAATTTTCATTTTACAAGCGACAAATAAAAGAAAACAGGAGTTTTAGCTTTTAAATGTTTATAAAAAATTAATATATGACAATTACGAGCAGAGTTGCGAAATTTGCAATGAAAAAGTAATGCATTATTCATTACTTTTTTAATGGGCAATGAAAAAATATTTCATTCCCCGTTACAGTACATTCAGTAATGTAAAAAATGTCCATTACTCATTACATTATATTTTGTAATGTAAACAATTTCGGTTACTCATTACATTGGATTTTCTTATGTAGAAAATATCCATTACTCATTACATTATATTTCGTATTGTAAAAAAATTCCACTACTCATTACAGTGAAATATGCAATGTGAAACATTTTCATTACAAAATGCAACGTAATGTGTAATGACATTTTTTGTCATTGCACAAAAATGTCCATTACCCATTACATTGTAATGTGTAATGACATTTTTGGGCATTACACATTACATTGTAATGGGTAATCGACATTTTTTACATTACAAAGTGTCATGTACTGAGCAGGGTTGGGCATATTCGAATTTTTTTAATTCATGAATAATAAAGAAACTTATTCAAAATTCGTTCCGAAAATGAATAACGAAGTATGCCCATATCTGGTACTGAGTAATGGAATTTTTTTTTAACATTACAAAATTTAATGTAATGAGTAATGGAAATTTGTTGCATTACTGAATGTAATGTAATGGGTAATGATTTTTTTTTTCATTACAAAATGCAAAATAATGAGTAATGAAAACGTTAATGCATTACAAAAAAGTAATGTATTATTTGCAACCCTGGTTGCGAGTAGGAAACAACAGAATATAACTACGGACTGTCTTTCGTGTGGTGGCACAGTCGGTATACTGATAGTGTTTTTTTTTGTCAATTTTTAGAATTTCGGCGTCCGGTTAGTCTTAAGGGGTTACCCCCACTTGCGATTTTGAAAAAATCGATTTTTTTTTATTGCATTTTTTTTAAGTACAAGTATCTGAGAATATGTCCTGAAAATTTCAAGTCGATCCGAACAAAATTGACTGAGATATGAGCGTTGAAGGAGAAGAATCCGTTCTTCGTGTAAAGTGAAATTGAAACTTTAAACGCGTTTTTCTCACAATGGCATTACTGAAGTCCGTGACCAAGATTACTCGAACACTAATAAACCGATCTTCTTGAAATTTTGCAGGCTTATTTAATACATAAAAATGTAGTCTTTAATCGTTCGATTTTTTTTTTCGAAAAAAAAAAATGGCCGTTTTATAGCCAAAAAACAGCCGTTTTTTTCGTTAAAATCGAACCATTAACTTTGACTGTCCGCCATTTTGTGAAAAATGAATATTTTTCAAAATCCTTCGATTAAAGACTAGTTTATACTTATATTCGACTAAATCCATCCGCATTTTTTTTTTCAGCTGATCCACTTCGCCGCAATGTTGGTCACCGCAAACCGTGTATATAAAAACATTATTTCATTCACGGCCATTTGCCACTAAACAATGTAATATTTTTCAATAAAAAAATTACTGAAAGTTCTTCAAGATGTGTTCTTTAAGATGGTATATTGATCGATTAAAAAAGTTTTGTAGTTTTCTTTAAAAAAATTCATGAAAAAGGCCTTTGTTGCGCTACAAGTGGGGGTAAGGCCTTAAAATATTCTTGAAAATTCACACTATAACAATATGAAAAAAGAAGAACATTTTTTTAAGCAGAGAAGGGAGTTGATGTTTACTCTCAAGTGATGTTTCTTGTGAGCAACGAAGACATTGTATCCAATACCCGAAGCGTTGGAATGTAAGGATGTATTGGTGCAGAAATAGAGCGAGAGAGGGCTCTGCGTAGCGATGTAGCCAGGCAACTTGACAAGCCACTGTACGGAAACGTTAGGTCTCTGTACAACATCTAACGTGCAAACGCTGTAATTTCCGGTCTCTGATGACACACACGAAGGAGAAGCTCAAGTCCCCCCCCCCCCCCTCTCTCTCGCTCTCTCTCGCTGTTCCTGTTATATGTGACATGTAGCATCAGAGACGTTCGTTTTAGCGCACCGTTAACGCAACGTTGTCGCAGGCTTGGACACACAAGTTGACTATTTGCCGACACACGTTCCCTCGCCAATTACAATGTCACTTCGTGCCCTCGTACGACATGTTCGACGTCACCGTGTTGGCGTACCGTTCTGAATGGTTCGAGCTCCCCGTGAGCAGAAAAGCCGAGCGATCAGAGGTCGTAGATTGCAAAATTGACTTGGGGTGGAAAAAAAAACAGATCGATTTTGAATATCCTTTTCCGATGAGAGTATTGGGGTGGCGACGTCGGGATTTTTCACACAGGGGGTACAGAGTCTTGCGGGGATTGAGCTTTTTTTCTACCGAGAAATATTGATAAACAATGGAGTTATTGTTATTTAAAGAAAGTGCCGCCGTTGCTGCATGGAATATTGAAAGATGGAGCTTTCGTGTGACTGGATACTTTTTTGAAATTTTGAAAATCACCAATATGGCAAGCAAAGGTGAAAAACAAAGTTCCTTTTGCGACGGAAAAAGCAACTTTTATGATTTGTTAGTCAACAAGTGGATGAATGCATCGCAAAGTCTTTCGATCATACGATAGAAAATGCTACAAAACATGCTCTGTCCAAAGGCCATAGCCGGGTAAGTCGGGAAAAATTGCCCCCGCATTTTTCCCAGCGAAATTTGGAGTATATTCTGAGGTATAAAAAAAAAGAAATTTTCCGAAAATGTCATGCCCGTCAATGCAATGGTTTTAGAAAAATGATTTTTTTTTAAATATAAAAAAAAAATTTCCCGGAAACGGTACAGTGGATCGATTTGATTTTTTTTTTGTACTCGTTCCGATCAAACGTGTTACGAAATAAAATTATAGAACATCTTGCGAAAAATTAAGGGTTGAATAAAAAATAATGTTCCTTGTTTTATTATTTTTTACTATAATCCACTTGGGGTACAATAGCGAAACATTTTTCATATAATCTTTGGGCACCTTATTAGATTATATAATTTTTTCAAAATGATTGGTTTGGTACGCCATAGTGAAAAAAAAGAAACACACTTTATTGATATATTTTAGTTATATAGATTTATAAATAAAATATATCAATAAAGTCTGTTTCTTTTTTTTCACTGTGTCGTTCCAAACCGATCATTTTGAAAAAAATTATACAATCTAATAAGGTGCCCTAAGATTATATGAAAAAAATTTCGTTATTGTACCCCAAGTGGATTATAGTAAAAAAAATAAAACAAGGAACATTATTTTTTTTAAACCTTAATCTTTCGCAATATATTCTATAATTTTATTTCGTAATACGTTTGATCGTAACGAGTACCAAAAAAAAAAAAATCGAATCGATCCACTGAAGCGTTTCCGGAATTTTTATTTATTTTTTATTAAAAAAAATTCATTTTCTCCAAAACCATTGCGTTGACGAGGATGATATTTTCAGAAAATTTGTTTTTTTTATACCTCAGAATATACTCCTAATTTCGCTGGAGAAAATGCGGGGACAATTTTTCCCTACTTACCCGGCTATGGCCTTTGAAGTGAATCGGACGACTAAATTTCGAGATACGACTTACACGGAGTTTCGAGAAAAACGCAGAAGAAAAAAAGACCCTTCACAAAAATCGCCATAACTCGGTCAATTTTTGGAAATTTTACAAATCTTTATTGCAAACTAAAACTATAAAAAAACGTACACGCTACAAAACTAAACTAAATGCAAAATAAAACAACAAAAAACCTCCATGCTACAAAACTATCGATAAAATATTGCAAATTAAAGCTAAAACTCCACGCTGCAAAATTATCCATCTAAAAATCGTATTTTCGAAATGTTAAGCTTACGCAGACCCCTTAAGGCTTCCCTTACACACAAAAGTGACGTCCACTTTTTTCCCTCATCAATATGAGGTAAATTTTTATAAATTTCATAAAGTATTTTTTGCAGATTAATGCTAAAACTTCACGCTGCAAAATTATCCATCCAAAAATCGTATTTTCGAAATTTTAAGTTTACGCAGACCCCTTAATGCTTCCCTTACACATAAAAGTGACGACGACGTTTTTCCGTCATCAATGTGAAGTCAATTTTTGTAAATTTCATAAAGTCTTTTTTGCAAATTAAAGCTAAAACTCCATGCTGCAAAATTATCAATCCAAAAAATCTATTTTCGGTTTTTTAAGTTTACGCAGACCCCTTAATGCTTCCCTTACACACAAAAGTGACGTCGAGGGTTGTTCCCTCATCAATATCTCCATCATCACGTCGATTCGCTTGATTAATGTCGCGCGTAATCCCAACAGCGAATAGAAATCTTTTTCCCCAACGTGTTCTTTCTCCTCCGTGACGGATGAGCTTCCGCAGCCCGTCGTCGTCCCGCCACGGCATCAAAGATCGACGAAGCTGCCCTCGCGCTAATGGGAAACGCGCGCCTCGCCTTTACATCCGGAATATTCGTCTCGCGTTTCGGGCCCTTCGTCCACGGCGGCTATACACGCCGAGAGTGCCAAACTTTGTCATTTTATCGAGGCTTCTCTATACAGGCTTCCATACAGACGCGCAAGGCAGATTCAGCTGGCAAAGCACGGGGCGAGAGAGAAAAGGGCGAGGATGAAATACCGCCGAGGTAAGGCCTCTCTCTCGCGAATACGAGTAGGGCGTGGGTGTTTGCCGAAAGTTTTGCACCTTCAGGAAAACGAACCGCAGGAATATCTTCCTCTAGGGTTTTCATCGAAAGGACCGAAGTTCACGACAAAGAGCCTTTCAAGTTGCATATATATATATATATATATATATATATATATATATAAATTGGCTCGGTTTAACGTTGCCCATATAGGTGCAATATTTGGTCGTTATTAATGAGTGGTCCTGGATATAATTAACTGGTTACACATAACTCGTGACCGGAAAAAAAAGGAATTTGAGTTAATTTTTTTCTGGCAAAACGTGTGCAGGTTGTCAAATTTTGCTTTTTAGGTAATTTTTTTATTTTTTACATTTTATTTCGTGAAAATATTCATTGGTGTTTATGTATATGTTGACGGATTTTTTTTTTTTTTAATACGATTTTCCTCGCCATTTAGTTAATATAAAGGAACAGTATAAAGGAACCTAGCTAGATTAGACCTAGCTCGTGGCCAGAATAAAACAGAATTTTCGTGAATTTTTTTCTGGGAAAACGTGTATTGGTTTACGAATGTTGTTTTTTGTTTTTTAATTTTTGATATTTTATTTGATGAAAATGATTGTTGGTGACAATATTTATGAAATTACTGATAGACACTTTTTTCTCACAAATACGATTGTCCTCGCGGTTTAGTTAATATAAAGAAACAGTACATTTTTTTATTTATTTCAGAAATGAAAGACTCTTATTCAGATCATACCTAGTTCATGGCCGGAATAAATAGGAATTTTCGGGAATTTTTGCTGGAAAAACGTCTGCCCATTTACACATTTCGTTTTTTGTGTTTTTTTTTAAATTTATGATACTTTATTTAATGAAAATGATTATTAGTGACAGTCCGTATGAAAATTCTGAAAGACAACATTCTCGAACGACGATTTCCCTTGCGGTTCAGTTAATAACAAGAAAGAGAAAAGGACTTTTAAAAAAATCAGAAATCTAAGACACCCAGCTGAATTACACCCAGCTCGTGGCCGGCAGAAACAAGAATTTTCGTGATTTTTTTCTGGGACAATTTGTGTCAATATTCCATTTTTTTCTTTCTTTTTGTTGTAATTTTTTATACTTATTTTTTTAATCAAAATAATTATTGCAACAGTATTTTTGAAAACTCCGAAAGACATCTTCTCGAAAGACAATTTTCATTGCGGTTCAGTTAATATAAAGGAACAGAAAAGGAATTTTAAAAAATCAGAAATGCGAGGAGCATAATCCAAAATAGAAAAATCAAGCGCGTTTACTTTTCGCACGAAATTATCTAGTGCTTGGACGAAGGATTTAATTAAAATATTGATTTTCGAAAAAAAAACTGGCCACAGTTCGAAGTAAAAGTATTGATTTTGGATGAAAGAACGCTCTATTTTCGTTGCCAAAAAAAGTCGAAATAAAAAATCGAAATAAAAAGTCGAAATAAAAAGTCGAAATAAAAAATCGAAATAAAAAATTCCTTCCTTTAAGCACTAGCTTTTGACATGTAAAAAAGGCCTGTAAAATTTGATGTTGAAAAGTCATCTCGAGAAAAACGCTCTTAAAGTTCAGCGAAACCTACCTATAACCACCCCTACCTCTCTCAATTTTGAACGGATCAACTTAAAAGTTTCCGACAATATTTTTCAAATGTTATATTTTGAGTATCCGTCGAACAGCAGTAATCGATATTTTCAAAAATTTCAACTGAACGAAGCCCTCAGTGACGCGAAAAAGGCGCGGGGACAAGTGGTGTTTATTAAACCCGACAGATTTTATTTATCGCTTTTTTCATACTCGGCGTTGTCACTAGACAAAAGTTGTACGGTGTGAAGGGGGTCATCAAATGCGACCAATGTTTCTTTTATTTCGGTGGAGGCGCTGACGCACAGTGAAGGTCACCTTCACTTTTTTTAAATGGAATGGTACATTTTTTTCATCCATCTTATGGAGCACCTCAAGCCGCATAAAAAACATTAGGGAGTCAAAGTCGTTCAAGGTCATTCAAGGTCATCTATTGAAATGAAATACAAATCTAAATATCTCGGATCACTACCAAATCTTTGGTAGTTCGATCCGAGATATTTAGATTTGTATTTCATTTCAATAGATGACCTTGAACCTCGAATGACCATTGAGATATTTAAATTTGTATAATCGGTACTGCCCTTGAATGACCTTGAACCACTTTGATACCCGAATGTTTTTTATGTGGCTTGAAGTGCTCCACAAGGTGGTCGGAGAAAAAATGTACTATTCTATTAAAAAAAAGTGGATGTGACCTTCACTGTGCGTCAGCACCGCCACCGAAATAAAAAAAAAATGGTCGCATTTGTTGGCCCCCTTCACACCATACAACTTTTGTCTGGAACATTTTTTTGTGACATCGATAATTACCGAGTTATTTCGGGTGGCAGAGATAAGAGGGACACCCTATATATATATATATATATATATATATATATATATATGACCGAGAGGTTCTAGCATATAAAATACTTCTTATCTTGGTGGATTATGGTAGGAGGCTGGGCTCAGCCGGCATTAGCTTTAAAATGAGTACGACTGAATAATAATGGAGAAAAAGGCATTACGGATCCGCGCCTGTACTTTGTCGTTGCTTATCCGCGGCGAGCTCGCTCTCGACTTGAAAAAAAAAAGAAAAAAAAACCACTATCGTATCACGTCATTCTTCTCTTCCCTTATTTTTATTCTGTGTTGGTTTTCCCAAGCTATACTACGATCGCGAAGTAATTTTTTTTCCTCCCTCGCGGGATAGCCATGGGAAAAATTGTAACGCTCTTGATAAATTCGATGGATGGGTACAGATGAAAAAAAGGAAAACTTGTTTCAATGTTTTTCAATCAGCCATAGCTTTGTGCTTTTATTTTTCTCGCAGTGGAAATTGTTTCATGAGAATGCACGGGACGATAAAAATTTTCTGTACTTTTTTTTATACCTGTTACTTTTGTTTCAGGTTTTTTTAAATTCTACAGCATTTTACCATTTTTTTTTTGTTATTTTGTCCAGGAGTTTGTTCGGGTTTGCTTGGGTTTGGAGGTGAAAGTGACTGTAAATTTTGTATTGTTGTTATCACTGGAATGTGCAGTATTGGGTCTGCGAAAGCTCGAGGCCCAAGAGACAGGTCGATTATCAATATTTTTTTCTGATGGGTGTATCGGCGTTGCGAGGTTGGGATTTTACACATAATTAATACACAGTCTTGCTAAGATTGAGTTTTTTTTAAATCACAAGATATTCATAAATAATGGAGTTATTATTATTTTGACAAAGTGGTGCTGTTGCTGCATGTCAAAAAGGGTGGCACAAATTTAAGGTCTGTTTTTTCCCTTTATCTCACCATCCAATTATCTTCTTATAGAACGAAAAAAAATTGTCATGACAGCTGCGAGTGGTCAACAAATATTTAGAGGTCACTCAAGCCTCCAGAAAATTCAAGTTTTCATTAAAAAATCATTTTTGCTTCTTCTACTTCTCACCGATGAATTTGACGATTTATAATTTTCAAATTAACCTCGCGAAAGCTCTAGCCGTGGAGTGAATTTTTAGTGGTGGGTCAAAAGCTTCGAAATTTCGAATTTGCGCCAATTTTTTTTACGCTTCTCACTCATAAATTTGACGCTTAGTAAAATGTTCAAAACAATTAATCCTCTTTTCTTTGGAAACGGATTTTTTAAATTAACCTCACACTTCTAACCGAAGGATTATAATCTTTATTCTCATAAAATAATTCTTGAAAGCTCTTGTCCGTGAACAAAATTATAGGTCGTTTTATTCATAAAACTGAAATGGCAGCTGTTTTCCGCGCATCCTAACGCGTCGCACAGTTGGTCTCGTTAGTCAAACTGCGGACCAATCGTAGCTGTACTCTGTGACGAGCGATGCCATAAGGCAATAATACATAATAACACATGTCGTCTAATCGGTGTTTGTTAGAAATTATTCAGAAAATCTAACACACTTCGCTGTTTATTTTGTTTTTATGTTACAAGGAATTATACTGCATGCGAGATTTATTTTTTGGCGGAAATTGTAAATTTCAAAAACCTCGAGCGACCATTAAATATTCCTTGGCCTCGCTTTCGCGAAGTTAAGGGGTTACCCCCACTTGCGATTTTGAAAATATCGATTTTTTTTTATTGCACTTTTTTGAAGTATAAGTAACTGAGAATATGTCCTGAAAATTTCAAATCGATCCGAACAAAATTGACTGTGATATGAGCGCTGAAAGAGAAGAATCCGTTGTGTAAACGACCGGAAATTGAAACTTTGAACGCGTTTTTCTCAAAATGGCATTTCTGAAGTCGGTGACCAAGATTACTCGAACACTAATGAACCGATCTTCTTGAAATTTTGCAGGCTTATTTAATAGATAAAAATGTAGTCTGTAATCGTTCGATTTTTTTTTTCGAAAAAATGGCCGTTTTATAGACAAAAAACGGCCGTTTTTTTTCGTTAAAATCGAACCATTAACTTTGACTGTCCGCCATTTTGTGAAAAATTAATATTTTTTAAAATCCTTCGATCAAAGACTAGTTTATACTTATATTTGACTAAATCCATCCGCATTTTTTTTTTCAGATGATCCACTTCGCCGCAATGTTGGTAACCGCAAACCGTGTATATAAAAACATTATTTCATCGACGGCCATTTGCCACTAAACAATGTAATATTTTTCAATAAAAAAATTACCGAAAGTTCTTCAAGATGTGTTCTCTAAGATGGTATATTGATGATTAAAAAAGTTTTGTAGTTTTCTTTAAAAAAATTCACGAAAAAGGCCTTTTTTGCGCTACAAGTGGGGGTAACGCCTTAATTTTAAAATTATTAGCGTAATTCGTGGGTGAGAAGTTGAAGAAAAAAAAAACGTTTTGTTTATGAAAACTAGAATTTTCGGGAGGCACGAGCGACCTCTAAATATTTTTTGACCGCTCGCAGCTTCGGCGACGATTTTTTTTCTTCTTCAAACTAGATAATAGGATGGTGAGAAAAAGGGGAAAAAATAGAGTTCAAATTTAAGCCACCCTAATGACCAATTGGTGTAGGCGGTCTTGTCAACTAGGGTGATCTTGAGTGAAAAATAAAAAATCTACATTTAGTACAATAACAGGGTTTTTGTACAATCTGATAGTTAAACATTTTTTTTTTTTGAATATTACAAAAATCCCACGCTGCGGAAAAAAAGTTCAATTTTCGACCAACAAAAACGCCTTTAATCATTTGTCACAACCAAATGGATGAGCGTATGAAAAAATCATCCTGTTCCACGATAGAAAATGTTATGAACTATGAAATATGCTCCGTCCAAATTTGAACTGAATCGGACTCCTAGATTTCGAGATACTCCTTACACCCTTACATGAAACAGTTTCGAAAAAAATGTAAAAAAGGGTGAATCGCAGCACTCTTCACAAAAATCATTATAACCCGTTATTTTTTTATTCTTTACAAAATCTTCCTTGCAACCCTAGGCTTGAAAATAACTCAATGAAATTGTAATTTTGAAACTTCGAGCACACCCCTTGACATCGTTCGAGCGGTTTTTGTCGAAATTGAAGAGAAAGGTTGACGAGGATAAACGTCAAGTACGAGAACGATTATCCTGTCGAGGAGCGGCAGGTAAAATGGTTGGTCTCCTGTACTGATGTGGTATTACGAGGCTCCCCCTCGGCGTGTATCTGTAGAGAATCCGTGACAACTCCATTCCATGGCCGTCATTTCAATTTGTTCACGGGATAGACTTGACAAATATTGTGCTTATCACGTACACACACACGCACGCACGCACGCACGCACACACACACACGCACACACACACACACACACACACACACACACACACACACACACACACACACACACACACACACACACACACACACACACACACACACACACACACACACTCACATCCCGCTGACGGTTGACGGCAAAGATGTTGAAAATGGTGAAGGAAGGTGGTGGTGCGGGAGGCATGGACGGAAGGCGTCGTGCTTGCTCGCTTTCGCCAACCCTCTAAGCGGCCATCTCTGCGAAATTGCTCGAAAGATACTCTCTCAGCCCCAGAGGACACTCTTATTGTTTCGAGACTGACGGGTTTATTTGCTGCTCCAATAACTACGCCGAGTCACTATATACAGGACACGCTCTCTCTCTCTCTCTCTCTCTCTCTCTCTCTCTCTCTCTCTCTCTCTTTCTCTCTCTCTCTCTCTCTCTCTCTCTCTCTCTCTCTCTCTCTCTCTCTCTCTCTCTCTCTCTCTCTCTCTCTCTCTCTCTCTCTCTCTCTCTCTCTCTCTCTCTCTCTCTCTCTCTCTCTCTCTCTCTCTCTCTCTCTCTCTCTCTCTCTCTCTCTCTCTCTCTCTCTCTCTCTCTCTCTCTCCCCCGCACTCTTTCTGTTTTTTTGTGTCTCAAAGATTTGCCCGATGACGTATCTCACCAGCCGTGTTAGGAATCAAATCCCCTGCTTTTTTAAAACTATATTTTTACTGTATCGTACAAATAGGCACTGCAAATGGCACGAAAACGCATCCTCAGGGTTACGATTTAGGCGCTGCTCCCTTTTATGTATGTAACTTTCCGTGCGACTTTTTTTTCAACTCGTGATAACATTATGAAGTGCACTGTTGAGCAATAAATAAATGACCAACTGAACAACTAACGTTGAAGCTTGAGACTTTGATCGAGAGTTCGAAAAATAGGTTTAGTTTAGTATTAGGTCTAGAGGATCGATCACTCAAGTTCTGATGATAAAAAAATATTAAGTGATTCACAATTGCTTTAAAAAAACTTCTTAGGGGAAAGTACACAGGCAAAAGAGAAAAACAATTAGGCCTATGAACAAATAAAATTATTGAAATGAGTAAATTTAATTAAACTAATAAAATAGATGAAATGGATAAAAGGAATAAAACGAATAAAATGACGAATATAAATATAATGAGTAAAATGAGTGAAATAAATAAATATAAAAAATAATATAATTGAAAAATGAAGCCTGTAAATAAATAAAATGTAAATGAAATATAAATAATCAAAAGAAGAAAAAAAAATCTACAATAAAGTTCAAAGAAAACTAATCTAAGTGCTTTTTTTCACGAAAAGCAAAAAAATATCGTAGACCATCCATGGACTCGATTCGGATATGTATTGACACGAAGCATCCGGCTTGTCCTTGCAGACGTCGACTTTTTGGGCCACCCTGTACACAAATACCTACAAATATACACACACCCATCCTTAGTCATGACTTCCTTGGTGTAACGGATCGACGAGAATCCTCGTCCTTTTCCCTCGAGCCGAGATAACGCCCGTGGAGCTTTTCCCTCCCCGTCGCGGGTCCCGACTCGATTATCACCGCGCAGAGCCCGCCAAACTTTATCACAAAAAAAGTCAGACCGACAAAGTTTTTCCATTTTTTTCGCATCCTCAAAATACTACACCAGGGTTGCATAAAATTCAATTGAAGTTTCACCGACTGAGCTTTTTCTCTTTCCGGCTCTCTTCGCACAGCCACGCGCGTTTGAGTAGCTTTCTTCAATGAAAGCGAAGCATAGCTCGAGGCAGGACGAACAAGGCAGTATAATTCGAGAAAATGTCGTGCAAAGTGTTCTTCCGACGCATAAAGTGACGTGTATGTTCTTCTTCGGCCTTTTTTATGGAGCATGAATGACACGCAATTCTCTAATCCTCTCTCTCTCTCTCTCATTGAAAAAAATATATAAAGAATCACGAGATCGTTTATGACGATCCGTTATACTTTCGTACCCGCGAATAATCGAGAGAAATAAAGAAATAAATGGTAAGATGAGCACGAAACAGATCGTGCAAGCTTATGCTACATTCATCCCATTTTTATGTTTCCGTATGTCCTTTCACATAACGTCCATGTACTTATATATATATAAGTACACACACACACACACACACACACACACACACACACACACACACACACACACACACACACACACACACGCGCGCGCACGCACGCACGCACACACACACACACACACACACACACACACACACACACACACACACACACACACACACACACACACACACACACACACACACACACATATATATATATATATACAGGGTATCGCAAAACTGATTGCGTTTCTTGAAATGGGGGGGTTGAGGATGAAATTCTGAGTCGATTGATATAAGCATGTGTGGGTCTCAGATCAACGCCTGAATTATTATTAATTTTCAAAGGCGGGCCAATCAGGTGCGCCCGATGAGCTGGCGTACGCCGGTGAAAGTTACGCGCACGCGCGTGCAGTGGGGCCGGTAGGTGCGGTGCTCCCGCGAAGCACCACGCACGCGCGTATCGCTCACCGACGTACGCCGGCTCATCGCGCGCACCTGATTGGCCGCCTTTAAAAATTAATAATAATTCAGGCGTTGATCGGAGACCCCCACATGCTTATATCAATCGACTCAGAATTTGACCCCCGACCCCCCCATTTCAGGGAACGCATTCAGTTTTAGGACACCCTGTATATGTATATATGTACGCGTGCATAAATATATATCTGCGTAAACCCAGATGAGAAATACGCGTCAAGTGATTGAGCTCAAAAGGGCTCTAAAAGGATGGGCAAACGCGGAAAAGGCGGATCGAGAAAGAGTATACGATGAGTTTTCAAGCTTGTTTGATCTACTCGGGTGGTATATGGCGCTCTACATGCGCGTTGGTAGCTCAACAGGCAAGGAACCGAGCAAATATACGTACGTCAGTTTGAAAATAACTTAAATAAACGAAGTGAAAATATATTACCTTTCTTTCCAGAAGTATTTTAGGTCTCTCTCTCTCTCTCTGTCTGTCTGTCTTTATTTCTCTCTCTCTCCTCTCTCTCTCTCTCTCTCTCTCTCTCTCTCTCTCGCTCTCTCTCTTTCTCTCTCTGGCTGTATATACAGCTAGTCAGCGTGTTGATGTAGAACCTTTGAAAATCTCGTCGATGGAACGAGTTCTGCATTCGTAAAATATTCAATTTCCGTCTCGGAGGATTTTTTATCGTTAAATTGACTGTTAAATTGAATTTGCAAAAGGTGATGGAAGGATGATGTCCTAGTAATTTTTGCTTGAAGGATGTTTTTGAGTTTGATTAATAGGGTAGATTTTACTGAATCGTCATACAATATCATACCTAGTCATACCTAGTCTTGTCAAGCTTGAGTTTTTTTTGTTGAAACAAGTTGGTCAACAATGACGTTATTATTAATTAAGGAAGGATACCACTGTGAAGGTCCGAAAAAGGTTCCATTTTTTTCCGATTCTTTTGGTGACTAGTTTATTTATTCAGGATTTGGAAAAAAAGATATGTTCCTAAGCATACATTGAACTTCTGCCGTGTCAATGTTTATTTTAAAAAAGAAGAAATCAACGACGGTATTGGAGTATAATAGAGCCTTTGCATAAAATAGTTCTCGTTAAGCGTATACGTTTTTCGGAAAAAAAATCACAAAATGGCGGACGTTCAAAAATAGTGTCATTTTGGCGAAATTTTTACTTATATTTGAGGGCTTGAAAAATACTAAATTTCAAAATATATCAGAAACAGCCACGTGCAAAAATAGCTACTCCGATTACGAAAGTTTTCGTTTTTCAAAATTGAAAATCGAACAGTTATAGGTCGAGTTATGATTCCGGCCAGGTCGAGAAAAACGCGATTAAAAGTTTTAATATCCGTAAATCGTTCCGCTACCTGGTCTCACTAAATCATCTGTAACGTGGTCAATTTTTAATATTATAATTAAAATTTTTCTCCACATATTCTTGAGCATGTATACTTTGAGCAAATTCAATAAAAACAATCGATATTTTTATCCGTCACGGTGGTGTCCCGCCTTAAAGAAAGTGCCACCGCTACTGCATGGCCAATTGGTGTAGATGGTTCTGGCACTAGGCTCATCTGCAATGAAAAATTTAAACATTTAAAAGGACTTCTCACTTTAGACGCTAAAAAGGCGATTTGTAAAAATAACTTTTTAAATAGGTTTATATTATAGATATTGATATAAAAATTATTACACTTAATAAACACACTTTCGAAATACATAATTAAAAAAATGTATTTATGTAACCGAAACAAACTTTAAGTGCGTCTTTCTCGAAACAACGTTTTTCGACGGCTTGTTGATAGAATCTTCGAAACTACTGAACCGATCCTTATGAAATTTTAACCACATATTCTTCACAACTATAGTCATATCGCATATCAAGGATTTTTTTAAATTTTGATATTTACTATTTTTTTACCAAAAATGGTGAAAAAAATACGTTTTTTTTGTTTTTTTTTTTTCGAAAATGTCCGCCATTTTGTTATTTTTGCATATATAAAAAATGGTATGATATGCGCTATAGCTATTAATATACTGAATCTAAAACCGTTTGAATTTTTTTATTTCGGATGATCCATCTCCGAGATTTCATCAGCTGCGCCGAATTACAATTTTTAAGGACATTTTTTTAACTACCATTTTCGTCTATAAATAGTGGCTTAAATAAATCATTTAAAAAAAATGTATTTCGAAAGGGTATTTATTAAGGGGGTAGGTCACTCTAGGGGCCGAAAAAATAGGCTTTTTGGGGACTTTTTTCCGAAAAATTACAAAATAAATCGAAATTACAAAAAAAGGGTGTTTATTATACATATCAGTGACTGTATACAATACTTTTTTTTGAAGCGATTAATTTCAAAATGGCGGCTGTGCAGCGTTTACCTCAAAACTGCATTTTTTAATTTGGCCGGAAACATAACTCAGACAATTTTCAACTCACTCGAAATGTTGAATATATCTTGAAAAATACATTATCGATGGAAGTACGTAGGATTTTTTGTTATTGCATAGTTTATTTGTTATAAATAATTATCTGACGATTTTTTAGGCAAATTTTTCACTTTCCAAACATTCGCCTGAAAAATCGTCAGATAACATTTTTTTAAATGTATTTCGAAAGTGTTTTTATTAAGCGTAACACTTTTATATCATATCTATAATATAAACCTATGAAAAAAATTATGAAAATAGCCTTTTTTAGCAGCTATAGTGAGAAGACCCCTTAATTTAAGTATAATGATGACCCTTTCGTTGACCGGATACTTTTCTGAAATTTCCAAAATTACGAAAATGGTAAGCGGTAGAAAAAAAAGTTAAAAAAAACTATGAAAATTTTGCAAACTACGCTTTGTTCAAATTGAAGTGAATGGGACGAGAAGATTTCGAGATGGGATTCACACCTTGTAGTTTAAAAAAAGGAATGCTTTTGTCTTCAAAGGATTCAGCCTGTCTATCTCGCATGCACACTATTGCTTTCTCTTTGCCTTCGTGTACACGAGTATAAAAAGCGTGTTTTATCAAAAGTACCTTCCCCAATTGCAGCGTCTGATTTGCAACGTTGGTCTGGACGAGACGTTTATTAAATTTGTTTTTCTCAACCCTGCAACCGCGCTGCGTCAATACGTACCTTGCTTCTGCAGCACCCTCTTTTCGGAACGATTCCAGAGGGAAAAAAAAACACGCGAGGTTGCGAAAACTTTTGAGGCTTTTTTTCCGTTTCTTTTTCTTCAAATGAGGGTCTTGTTGCCAAAGGGTTGAGCGATGCTGCCCCTCCAGATCGGCCGATACGAAACGTCGGTTTTTCGAGGATCCGCCCAACGAGGAATTGTATAAAGTTGACTCTGACCGGTAGACAGGTACGTTCGCTTGCGCGTACACACATTTTTTCATCCCTCCTGGTCGCGTCTCGTGTTGCGCAGAGGAGAGAGAGAGAGAGAGAGAGAGAGAGAGAGAGAGAGAGAAATTGATTGATCCATTGCTTGTTAATATTTATTATGCCCTAGTAAATTTTTCGGGCAAAATATAAAGCTAGAGATGAATTGTGAAAGAAGTATCGGCAGGAATTCAATCAATATAACAACAAAAAACGGAAATTGAGGATACATTGATTTTACATACAAATAAAAATAATCAGAAATTCAAGAAATGAGGATTCGATGTAACCATTTAAATAAACAGAAATTATAGAGATAGCATTCGATATAAAGAAAATTAATAAACCTTAAAGAAGTAAGGATTCAATGTTTAAAAAATATAAACAGAAATCAAAGAAATAAGGATACCACGTTAAAAAAAACACAAAAACGAACGAAATACATATACGATCTTTAAAAAATAAGCACAAATCAAATAAATAAGCATTCGAGATTGAATTTAAAATAAAATGGTCATTGACAAAATAAGATTTTAATATGTGGAAATAAAATAAACAGAAACAATGATTTAATATAGAAATAAACAAAAATAAATACAATTAAAAAACGATATTGAAAAATAAGCATAAATGAAAGAAATAAGAATTCGATAAAAAAAATAAAAATTGACTGTTATTAAAGAAATAAGGATTCGCTATTGAATTTGAAAAAACGGTCGTTAACAAATAAGGTTTCAATGTATGGAAATAAAATAAACAGGAACAATGATTCGTTGTGTAAAAAAACAGCATTTAAAGGAATAAGTATTCCGCATAAAAAATAAAAAAAAACGAAAATTAAATAAACAAAGCTTCGATATACAAATAAACAGTATAAGATGCGATACGACGTGAAATAAAATCCTAAAAAAACCATAAAAACGGGACAAACAGAACGAAAATTTGAG
>OZ023315.1:3846235-3972299 GCA_964007375.1 Ophion obscuratus | reverse complement strand
AGAGAGAGAGAGAGAGAGAGAGAGAGAGAGAGAGAGAGAGAGAGAGAGAGAGAGAGAGAGATCGATTAGGGTAGTGGCTCAAGTCGCGCGCTCGCTATATATTCTCCGCTCAATTCATTGTCTGCCCGATCTTATGTCATATATATATATATATATCGGCTTTTTGTAACTCGACTATACCGTCGCGAACTAATTAATATTACGAAATAATGAGATTTGACAGGCCTTTTGGCTGCCCACGAGCTTCGTTCGATAGCACGTGGACTTGCCTAAATCGAGGTCCTTAACGGGTCCACATAATCTTGGGGTGCAGAAAAGCAGGACGATTTTCTACATTTTTTTCGTAACGAGAGTATCTAGATGACGAGGTCAAAATTTTACCCACAACTTTCACATGGTCTTGCCTAGTTGGACTTTTTTTTGTTTGAAAAATATTGATAAACAATGTAGCTATTATTATTTTGACGCAGCATCGCCGTTGCTGCATGGTCAATCGGTGTAGGTCATTCTGGCAACTAGGGTGATGTGAAGTTAAAAATTAAAAAATGTACTTTTAGTACAATAAATAAAATTTCGCATGACCGGAAAGTTTTATGAAATTTTAAGAATTTCGTTAATGGCTTGGAAATTTTCGAAAATTTGGAAATTTTTGACAAATTTTGATTTGTGACGATAAAACGACTATAATAGTTAAAAAACTAATGTATGAGTAAATATAATAAATACACCCTTTTGTTAAATAATTTAGAGAAAAACGCAATAGAAAATAGTGTAAGAAAAGGGTGAATTATCTAAAAATGTAAACTCTTTAAGGGGTCAGCCTTTTCTTACACTTTTTTTTGCGTTTTTTGGCAGCCGAAAATGAGCGAATTTTCGAGATTTTTTATGTCGAAATTATTTATTCCACATAACTATAACGATATGTATATATTAATATTCCATCTTTAATTTTTTTAAATTTCAGTTAACATTCAAGAACAGTGGCTGTACGACACTTGCTTCAGAGACTGTTGCCACCTGAGTTGCTCCACGGCATACAACCGAGCATCTGGTGCATTGATTTGAAATATTATAGGCAAGAAAGTTTAGATTTCTAAGATTCACACGCCCTACGTGAACCTAAAAAATCCACAAAAAGTGAAACTCCGAAAAATTGTTCGTGTTTAAAGAAAATGTTCTATCTTTTATGAAGATTTTACTATGGTAATTGGTCATGAAAATATATATGGTATATAGTTTCATAAAATAAATATCTAGGAAATTCAGGTTCACATAGACGTTAAAAGTCTGCAAAATTTCAAAATAATCGATTACATAATTTTTGGGTTTTCTTGTTCGATGTTCACGAAAGAGTGGTTTTCGGAAATCGCGTGAGATAACTTTAGGCGAGGAAAAAATTGCCGATATTCATGATTTCCTTTTATAGGAAAGATTTCTTCCCCATTTTTGAGGCTTACGGCATGTTTTATTACAACTTTTGGCTGTTACGTAGAATTTTTTATTTTTTATCATTTTATTCTTTTTTAAAATTGTTTTTATTAATGGCCGAAGTACGACACGGTCTTCCAAACGGGTGACGGCGGATGTTGCCAGACGGCGTGACACGTAGCGTCGGCGGGATTTGTCTGAAAAAGAACCAACGACGATTTTTCTTTCGTTAACACTCATACGCGGAATATGAACCAAGGAAAAGTGAGAAATTTGAAAATCAATAAAACGGTACGCTTTGAAACAAAAATATTGAATTTTCCGAAAAAAATGGCTACCTTTTGCAATTAAAAATTATTTTCTTGTAATTTTCAAAAATATTTAGGGTCATGCTTTAGACAATAAGGTTAGGAAGATTTATACGGAATTTCATCAGAATCGGTGGGTTAGTTTTTTTATTTATCCGTCATGCCAGTTTTCAGAATGCCATTTCGAAGACTGCGCCATACCTCTGACATTTTTAAATATTGATTTGAAAAAAAAATACCGTATAACAGCGAAAAGTAATAATAAACCTCACCCTAAGTCTAAAAAATGGTGCAGAAGACTTCCCTTGAAAAAAAAACAATCAAAATCAGCTAATCCCCACCCCCCCCCCCCCCCCCCTAAAAATTTCAACACTCAAAAATGTGACTAAACGACCTATCGACTAATTTGCGATTCCGTGGCCATAAAGCCCCTCAGCTTCCTCGTGGAGTTCATTTTCAGCCATAAGCTCTTCTTCACGTCATGAAGGGATCTCCCCCATTAAGGGCAACGCGTTATCCAATTGCCTAATTCCATGTACCGCAGTTACAGCGTTGCATTCTTCGAATTATTCCCACGAGTCACGTCTAGCCTCAATTGACAGCCCTACAAGCTCGACGCCGTGGAAATGCATTTCCAGCGACGTAAAAAAAGTTAAACGTACCCATGACGGATATCGCTGGTTCTCCCTTCTCGCAGGATCGTCTGGAAAAAAGGGTTCCTCTCTCTCTTTGTGCTCTATCCTCAGCCAGATACACGTATACAGGGTGTCCCAGAACTGAATGCGTTTCCTGAAATGGGGGGTTGGGGGTGAAGTTCTGAGCCGATTGATATAAACATGTGTGGGTCTTAGATCAACCCCTGAATTATTATTAATTCGTAAGGGGTATTTTCACTTTAGACGCTAAAAATGGCTATTTTCATGAATTTTTTTGATACGTTTATATTATAGATATTGATATAAAAGTTGCTACACTTAAGGCGGGATATACATTTACAACGTTAAAAAAATAGATTTCTTTTTTTTTCTTTTTAAACGATAGAACTATATATGTGGAATATTTTGATAAAGTTTCAAAGCGATTGAGTTGAAACTTGGCAGAAATATTAATAATATTGGTACCTTCTACTTGACGAGAATTGTTTTTGAAAAATTGGGAAAAAAAAACTTCTTTTTTCATCCACATTTTACAGAAATGTTGATTTTTTTTTGTAAATGCGTGACATTTTATTGATTTTGCATTTCCTTCATTTTAATTACCGTCACGTAGAAAATACACATGTTCTAACTGAAAAAATGTTGGAACTTTTTTTGCAAATCAAAGTCTACGGGAAGCTGTAACTCTGGCACAGCTCCGTCATTTTGATGATGAATTAATTGAAAAAATTGTTTTTTATACTTAAATATACTATTAAAGTATTCCTAAAGTTGTATAATTGTGGGATAATTATTTCTTAGTTTAAGGGGTAAGGCCACTGTAACGGGCCAAAAAAAAAGGTTTTTTCACTAATTTTTTGCTCCCGAAATTGAAGGTATTTGAAAAAAAACTTTTAATGGTGTTATCGGGCATACATTAAACTTTATTATAAAATTTTTTTACAGTAAAAAAAAAACAAAATGGCGGTTCCACAGCTATCTTCCCGGGACATGTTTTGCTTCCAGGGCTCCGCGGCACGCAGCACCACTGGTGCACTTTTGAATCTAGAACAAAAAAAAAACCATTAATCTAGAGGGCTATAGCTAGAGAATGTCGATCGGATTTTAAAAAGTATCAATTTTTGTGGATTTGGCGTGCGTTTGAAAAAAAAATTGATTTTTGACGAAAAAAACGGCAAGTTTTTTGTTAATAAAAAATCAATAAATAAAGTTCTTGAAAATTCCGATCGACATTCTCAAGATAATGTAAATGTTCACATCTGGTTAAAATTTCAAGTAAAAAAAATGAAAATTGTTCGAGTTATGCTGCGTGCCATTTTGAAAAACCATGTTTCGAGAAAAACGCGTTTAAAGTTTTGCGAATAGTTTTTTATTGGAAAAAATTTTAAAAAGAAGTTTTTTTTATTAGAAGAAGACTTCTTTTATAGAAGAAGACTATTTTTTAAGCCAATAAAAAAAAATCGATTTTTCAAAAAATTTACAGTGGCCTTACCCCTTAAAAAGTCCCGCAATATTGCTTTTTTCCTGTCTCCATGTATATCCCACCGTAATAAATACACTTTCGAAATACATTAAAAAATTTTGTCCATTTATTTGAGTCGCTATTTATAGACGAAAATGTCGTAAAAAATTGTAGGTCTGCGCTGGTGATTAAAGCTCGGAGATGAAACATCCGAAACAAAAAAAAATCAAACGATTTTGGATTCAGTATGTCAATGGCTATAGCGCATGTCATACGATTTTTGCTATATGCAAAAATACCAAAATGGCGGACATTCCTTTCGAAAAAACAACAACAAAAAACCTTTGTCTTTTTCCACCGTTTTCGGAAAAAAAAATATTAAAAATCAAAACTTGAATAAAAACCTTGATACGCACTATAGCTATAGTTGTAAAGAATATGTGGTTAAAATTTCATAAGGATCGGTTCGGTAGCTTCGAAGATTTCATCAACATGAGAAAAACGCGTTTACAGTTCGTTTGTGGTACATCGATACATTCTTCAAATGTATTTCGGAAGTGTATTTGTTAAAAGCTTAGGCTACTCTAGAGGCCGAAAAAATCGGCTTTCTGGGGATTTTTTTCTTTCAGAAAAACTACAAAATAAATCGAGATTACAAAAAAGGGTGTTTGTCATACATATCAGTGCCTGTATACAATAATTTTTTTTATGCGATTAATTCCAAAATGGCGGCTGTGCAGCGTTTATCTCAAAACCGCATTTTTTAAGATGGCCGGAAACATAACTCAGACAATTTTCAATCGATTCACTTTAAGGGCGGGGTAAAGTATTTAAATTTTTTTTTCATTTTTTTTTAAACTTATAAATGAATGCAAAATATATCAAGAATATTGTGTTAAAATTTCAAGTCGATCGGAGTAAAATTGACGAAGTTATGAGTATTTGAGCGTCTATTGCTCCATGCCGTTCTCTTCTCTTCTGCGTTTTTCAAACCGTTTTTCTGAGACTTGTCATATTTGAAGTCCGTGTGCACGATAACTCAAAATCTACTGGACCAATCGCTTTGAAATTTTGCACAGTACTTCTTCACATAATTCACCAGGTATTGTCGAGAGCTTTTTTGTTTTTTTTTAAAATAATTACTAATTTTTCAACAACAAATTAGCCGATTTTTTTTAGCGAAAATCGGGTTTTTGGCTCCCAAGTGCTACGAAAAATCGAAGAAAAAAAATCCTCCCGTGATTACCTCGAGAAACATCTCCTTTAACAAATGCATTCTGATTTTTTTGTTTCAAATGATTCTGTTGCGAGTTATGGTGCACACCGCAAACCAACTTTTTTTCGAGGCGCCTCCGGGGTTTAATTTTCACTCGCTCAATTTTGAATATTTTGCAATGCAAATTTAGGAGAATGTTGTTCAAATGTTACTTTATTATATGTAAATTTTTCAATAAACGAACACTATTCGTTACGCCAAAAAAAAATCTTAAAAACCTGCCTTTTTTTCGCCGAATTAACCCCCCCCCCCCCCCATTAAATATGCATCTCGGAAAATACATTGTCTATGGAAGTACTTAGGATTTGTTTTTTATATTGCATACTTCATTTGTTATTAAAATTATCTGACGATTTTTAGGCATATTTTTGGAAAGTGAAAAATTAGCCTAAAAAATCGTCAGATAATTGTTAATAACAAATGAACTATGCAATATTAAAAAAAGGCCTTAAGTGTAGCAACTTTTATATCAATATCTATAATATAAACCTATCAAAAAAATTTATGAAAATTGACGCTTGAAAAATTAATAATAATTCAGAGGTCGATCTGAGACCCACACATGCTTATATCAATCGACCCGGAATGTCACCCCCAACCACCTTATTTCAGAGAACGCATTCAGTTCTGGGACACCCTGTATACGGCCGGTGGAGTGTGGGATCAAGGGGGAATATTCATGAAGGCGAAACAGGTGTCAATTAAAAGAGGTAGTTGGATTCTCGGTAGGGCGTGAAAGAGTTTTAGCCGGTTCGCCCGGGAAGATAATTGGTAAGAGGGTATAACGAGAAACGTCAGTATGTCGGAGAAGGTGACTGGTCACGGCCCGGACAGCAGCCATCGACAAGCAGCAGCTGTTTTTATTATTACCGTGTGCGCACATCATTGCACGTACGTCATTCTCGTTTCATGAATTTTTCCTCTCCTCATACGCGTGCTCATTATCGATATTTGGCAAATGAAAAAAAAAAAGGCTCGCGAAATCGATCGCGAGGGTGAACGATTTTCTCGGTGCTTCTGGCGCGCCTGTTATTATTTCGCCTCTAATCCTGCTAACGAGCCGTTAACGAGCGATTTAAAGCTCCAACAAAAAAAAAAAAAAAACATTTCTCGTTCACAGAGGGAATAATTCCGAATGTTGAGCTGCCGCCGTGTCGATCCCCGTGACTGCGATGTTACAAAAGTTTAAAAAATGTTTCATTTGACTCATTTGAAGTTCATTCGAGTTTTTATTTAATTTATTGACAATTTTATTCAATGTTCTAGTTAATACATTTAAAAATTATTCAATGTTTTATTCAATTTTTATGACGTTTATTTACTATTTTATTTAATTTATTTGAAGTTTATTTAACGTTTTATTCAATTATTTATTAAATTAGGATCTATTCGAATCAAGTATTTTTTGTTTCAATTTTTTAAAAATTTGTTTCCAGCATTCCTTGATGACAATTCAATGAATTTTGATAAAATGCATTTGTTTGATTCGAACGTACAGAAATATCCTCATTTGCACGTAAGTGTGAAAATTTTTGGCAAATTTTGACAGCGAGGGAGTAACTCGAGTGTTCTCGTTTGGGCGAAGAAAAAATCGCCGGAGAATGCACTCGACACAAGCCTAGCAGTGATTCTCGATAATCCGTTTGACGGAGAGCTGCAGCGAGCAGATATATGCGCGCAATTTATCGGTAGTCTCTTCCTCTTTCGATCGTACACGCGCACTCGGGCCGCGGCTGTACGAGCCTCGATGAAACGATCCAATATGTTTCGCCTTTGCATCGGAAAAACTGGTTCTTCTCTCTCTCTCTCTCTCTCTCTCTCTCTCTCTCTCTCTCTCTTTCTCTCTCTCTCTCTCTCTCATCTCTCTCTTCTCTCTCTCTCTCTCTCTCTCTCTCTCTCTCTCTCTCTCTCTCTCTCTCTCTCTCTCTCTCTCTCTCCTCTCTCTCTCTCTCTCTCTCTCTCTCTCTCTCTCTCTCTCTCTCTCTCTCTCCCTCTCTCTCGGACTTTCTTTCTCCGTTGGTGCACCATCATTTTCACGTCTGCACGATCAGCATAATTGAACGTTGTACCGAGAGTGTTCGACGAGTATACTGGAGAGAGAGAGAGAGAGAGAGAGAGAGAGAGAGAGGAAGAACGCATGATCGCGCGATTGGTTCACCAATATATATATATATATATATATATACACATCCATATATATATTTATAATACATTTGTACGTACTCGGCGAAGTTAGTGCGAATTCGGAACAGATGGTAAATTTACACCTTCTCCGGAGTCAATAATCTGCCGGCACGAATCTCTTTTCACTCCATGAGGATAAAGGCAATCTCGAAAATTTTCATGAGGTAGAGAGCCGTGGCTATTATCATTTTTTTTCTAAATATTCATATGAATTAATTAAATGTAAACTTGCATAAATAATCGAATGAAATTTAGTATGCATAATTAATAAAAATGAACTATCAATAATTAAATGAAATTGAACATTAATGATTCAATTTAAATTAATTGTTAAATCAAATTTTATATTAATAATTGACCCTTCGTTGACACTGTGGGTCTAAACGATCCAGCGTCTTCAAGTTTTTTTTTCAACTTGTTCTCTTTACGATTTTTTTTTGCATGTCGTCGTCTGATTTTTTATATAATAATTTTTGGCACATATAATGCAATATTTAAAGTAGTTCATGAATTTTTTTATCGTCATTCGTATGATTGGTTTGTCACACTGGGTCAGATTGATCCAGTGTGACAAGCATGCTTCTCCACGTGTGACAACGAAGTTAACTATTAACAATTATATAGAAAATAATTATTACATAAAATTTAGGATTAATACTTCAAGGAGCCAGTCCACTTCGAAGCCACGAAAAAGGCTATTTTCGCGATTTTTTTTGAGGATTTTTAAAAATATATGCATATAAGAGCTGTTGGACTTGATAAATAAAGTCTGGAAATACATTTAAAAAAAAATTAATTTTTATTCATTTTTAAGTACAAAAACTATAGTTTAACGTTACGCCTCAAAAATAGGTGGGCTAGTCGGCAACTGCTTGTCTGAAACAAAAAAATCAAAGTCCGTAAGATTCAGTATGACACCAGCTGCAAAATGACCCTCGGATATAAAGTTTTATCAAAAAATAAAAAAATGGCAGATGAAAAACGAAAAAAGTTTTAAAAACGCGTTCTGTCGCAGTTTTTCGCAAAAAAAAAGAGTAAAAATCAAAATTTTCAAACCATCGAGGGTCATCTTGTTGCAAATTATGTTTACAATATGTGGTTCAATTTGTGGTACAATATGTTGTTCAATTGAATTTCAAGAGAATCGGTTTATTAGTGTTAGAGATACGATGGAACTAGATTTTAAAAACGCGTTTGAAATTTATCCTATGAAAACTTACCTAAACTCAATCGGCAATTCCTGCACTGTACAAAATCCCTTCTGATTGCTCATCATCGTTGATTTCTTCAAGTCTTGCTTACTTTTGATTTTTTGAAATTTTCAAAGTCTCCTTAATTATAATCAATAATTGAAGAAAATGTAATACCAAAAATTAAATAAAATTAAAATTTGATGATACATTTTTTTTTTATTAATGACCAAATCTAATGTAATATTAATCAAATAATGATTTAAAAAATTCAATTTTGATGATAATTCTGTTGTTTATTTCGATCGATTGTGAATCTCGTTTTATCATTAAATTCAACATTAAATGCAAAAAACAATATCCGCAAATTTTCCAGACCTTCTGAACCATTCTTTGAGTATCTTTTTTTACTGTAAAAAAAATATAACCTGTCAGCTGCATAGATTAACCAATACATCGCAGCTTTCAGTGTCCGAGGGAAAATAAAGATCTATATATATATATATATATATATATATATATATATATATATATATATATATATATATATGCGTATGTGTGTGTATGAGAATTATATTCCGAGCACGCTCGAGCCACCTTTCCCCGGTTATTTTCACGCTCCCGAATATATTCGATAGAGTTTCACATTCGAGATGTCCCGGATGCGATTCTCGCTCGTCGCCTCGCGATATGGATATTTTTGAAGCCAATCCCCGTATACTATGGGTGGAATGATATGCCGGTGAATCGAGCCACGGTATATGGTAGTGAGTTCCGGTAGGAGAGCCAACAATATGCGATATCTCAATTCAATGTAGCCGTAGCCAGAGATCGACGCGTTCGTGTGTCACGCGTGTAATCAGGGCTGTACTATGAACGCCAAACGACGAGGGACAAAAGTACGAGTGTAGATATATATATATATATATAGTAATCGATGGAACTTTCGTATGACCGGATACTCATTTGAGATTTTGAAAATGATACAAATGGCCAGTTGTAGAAAAAAATGTTCGGTTTTCGAGGAAAAAAACAACTTCAATAATTAGTTATTAACAAATTAATGACGATACAAAAAAAATACCAGGACATATGGTAAAAAATGTTATAAACTATGCTCTGTCCGAATTTATCCAAAGATACGGCTCACACCGTCTCGTAAACACAATTGCGAGAAAAAGGCTAAATAAAAAAGGGTCCACTGCAGCACAGAAATCAATTTTACAGAAATCGTCACAGCTTGGTCAATTTGTGGAATGTTTACAAAAGATTTTCTGCACATTAAAGTTAAGGCCCTAGACTATGAAACTATGCAATAATAAAACCTATGTTTAACATTCCAAACTTACATATTTCGTAAATATTTTTGTTAGAAAGAATGAACAACATTATTGAGCTAAAACGCCTTTGTAAAAAAAATGTGGTCCAATGGCCGGATCGACAAGTCGGCAATGATTGGTCTGAAAAATTAAAATTAAATATAGAAAAGTTCGTTAATCTATATAAATGTAGTTTTCGTTGTACGTAGCCGATTTGACAAAACAAAATTTCCCAGAATGGCGGTTGTTCAGAAAAAAATGTCATTTTTGCTTAACTTTTACTCATCGGTTGAGCGCTTAGAAAATACTAATTAAAAAACCGCTACATACGACGATAGCTACTGCAATTAGGTACGGCGTTTTTTTTTTTATAATTGAAAATCGGACAATTATAGCTCGAGTTATGATTCCGGCCAGGTCGAGAAAAACGCGATCGATAGTTTTTTTCATTTCCATTTTTCGTCATGAATGAACGAATTTTTAAAGAGATGCCTTGAAAGTCCATCAGAAGAAAGGACTTTCTAGAAAATTGAGGAGAGTATATTTCAGATTAGAAAGTACTTTTTCATTTTTATTTTAGTACAAAAAGTATGAAAAAACCGCATTATTTACGGGATGACCAAATATGATGATGTCATATTGGACCACGCCAACCTCGATATTCGCCCGTCAGATTGCCCGACCAGGTCTCGATAATTCATCGGACATCGTACGCCCGTGTTTGTATACAGACACGGGAGACGATATCCTCGTCTATTCGATAAAGTGTGCCAGTAGGGAAGATATTCTCCGCATCGTTGGACGCCCTTTTCCATTTGAACTTTTATTCATTTACGATAGATTCTGTTCTCCTATCTGCCAGCAAGAAAGCAAGAGGGAGAAAAGGAGAGAGAGAGACAGAGAGAGAGAGAGAGAGAGAGAGAGAGAGAGAGAGAGAGAGCATAAAACGATAAAATGGATGACGTTGTGCAGAGAGAAGGGTAACCCGTGTAACCTGTCCCGTACTTTGTGCTTATACTCTCGGTTACTTATCCCCCTCCCCCACTCTTCATTTTTCTCCCTCCATTGCACAAAGTTACCTCGGGCGTGCGACCAATAATTTGTGTGTGTGTGTGTGTGTGTGTGTGTGTGTGTGTGTGTGTGTGTGAGAGAGAGAGAGAGAGAGAGAGAGAGAGAGAGAGAGAGAGAGAGAGAGAGAGAGAGAGAGAGCGAGAGAGAGAGAGGCAGGGCGGGAGAGAGAGAGAGAGAGAGAGAGAGAGAGAGAGAGAGAGGAAAGGACACGGCCAGCTCTTTCGCGGTACCTGTACACGTAACTTGGTAATACCCGAGAGATAGTGGACCTCAAGAGAGAGAGAGAGAGAGAGAGAGAGAGAAAGAGAGGGACGTGAAGTAGTAGGGGGATGCTGCAATAAAATCCACCGCGGGTTCAAAGAGCCGCAATCTCGAGAGGTAACGTTTGAAAGGGTCGTTCGCGTGACAGCCGGTGATTTCACGATATGCCAATAAGGAAAGGCACATTGGCAGGCGTTATCTTGATAACGCGGTAGAGGAAGCGGCCGGAGGGGGTGGGGAGGTCCCACCGGTGCGAGAGAGAAGAAAGCCTCGTCGAGACTCCCCGAGTGAGAAAGAGCCAAGTTTGAAGGGGGAGAGCGATAAAGAGCAAGAGGGAGCGTAAGGGAGCGATGGAGGGAGAGAGGGAGAGAGAGGGAGAGAGGAAGAGATACGCTGTAGTGGAGCGATTTAAAAAAATCGATCTCCGGTGCGGGGAGAATATCGAGAGGTAAGAATCGCCTGATAAGGTCAGAGATATGCTCGCTTGGAGATGTATAACGTCGAAAACGAAAGAAAAAATACTCGCGTACTTGTTTCGTACACCGTGAGCATGCGTTTTTGCGAAGGGACAAGGGCGAAGCGAGAGTTCTGCACGAGCCCAAACAAATCCAGTGGGAGAATATAAACTCTCCCACTGGATTTCAAGGGAAGAGTTTCGAACAAAACCCAAATGAGCCCATACAAGGGCGAGTAGTTCTCGCCGCAAGGGATGACTTCGAAACGAACCCAAACCAGGGCGGACCACTCTATGAGATAAGGATTCCACACAAACTTAAACAAACCTAAATTAAGGTGAATGGGCCTCTCCGGAAAAAAAAAGTAATTTCACTTTAACCCAAACAAGGGTCGACGAGCCTCTCCACAAGAGACAATTTCTGAGCAAACCCAAACAAGGGCGAACGGGCTTCTCCGAAAGAAAATAATTCCACATACCATGGGTGGAAGTATGAAACCGGAATTTTTTGTAAAAATTACACGTCTGTTGTTTGAAAATGATAAAAAATATTTTATTAAAAATAATCTCCGTTGCTATTTATACATTTTTCCCGCCTCTCTGGCAGTTTATGAATGCCACGCCAACAAGACATTTCTTCGTTTGAAGCGAACCAGTTGTCGAGCCATTTTCGTACATTTTCATACGAATTGAAGCGTTGTTCAGCGAGAGCGTTTCCCATTGATGTGAATAGATGATAATCGGACGGAGCCAAGTCTGGATAATAAGCCGCATGCGCTAGTATTTCCCAACTGAACGCCTCGATCGTTTCCCTGACCCGTTTTACGGTGTGTGATGGATCATTATCATGGAGCAAAATGACTTTGTGTTGCCTTCTTCCATATTCCGGTCTTTCAAACGAATGGAGGTGCCTGCGTAGAAATTTTTATGGGGCCCAAATCAGGGCCCGTTCAGGTTGCCTGACTGCCCTGGTAGGGCAGTAATAAGGCAGCCTGAAAGGGCCCTAGTAGGAAATGTAACGTTGTGTCACATCCCGCGTAGAAATTTCGATGGGGCCCAAATTAGGGCCCGTTCAGGTTGCCTGACTGCCCTGGTAGGGCACTAATAAGGCAGCCTGAAAGGGCCCTACTAGGCAATGTAACGTTGTGTCACATATGGGCCTGACCTGGTTACCTGATCAGGCCCCTGTCAGGTTGCCTGATCAGAAAGAAATGCGTATAATATTTCAAAAATCCAAAATGGAATGAACCACTTAATTTAGAGTTCCACTACAATGATTTTGTATCATAATTCGTCATTCCCTGGCCTGCTGAAATGTTTTTGTTCGAAGAAAATATTTCGCTTATATGGAAATCGAACCTCGTACCTATCTACCCAAAGCTACGCTCGCTGCCCCTATGCTACCGAGTGCTTGTAACATCTTGGTCCAAGATATGGCATGAGAGGCCAAATGAATTCCTATATTTGTTTGTTGTGTCACATAAAGTATATCAATTAGTTAATATCATTGTGACAATTAAATAGGTTTATCGAATACCATGCTATAGATTTTTTAAACTCAACCAATATATATATATATATATAGTTCCTCTCTCTTCGCCTTACAAAGCTGCCGAAATCTTCTAACACGCATCCGAGTTGCATAACGTTTTTTGTCGTGACAGTCCATAGCACCTTTTTTAAAATAGAATTCAGGAATGCATCGAAACTCCGAAGTTACGATGCTGTAAAATCGAAGTTTCCATGTGGAAAATAAGAGGTTATGTGCATCTATCGACTGCTGAGGCAGTTATAGGGCAAGCCTCTTTATGGCCTCATTAGGGAAAACCATAGGAGGGCCTATCAGGACAAGCCTTGGTAGGGCCCTATCGGGGAAAGCCTTAGTAGGGCCACATTAGGGACAGCCTTAGTAAGGCCCTATCGTGGAAAGCCTTAGTAGGGCCTATCAGGGCAAGCCTTGGTAGGGCCCTGTCGGGGAAAGCCTTAGTAGGATCTTATCAGGGACGGCCCTAGAAGGGCCATTTCAGTACAGCCTGATTTAGGGCCTAAATACTTCCGGCCCGATCGGGGCCGGATCAGGATGTCCGTAATAGGTGTTACCCGTATCACACCCCGATCGGGGCCTGATCCTGGTCAGGCTAACCCTACGAAATTTCTACTCGGGTGGCTTTCTGCGTAACATTCAATTGATCCGCGAGTTCTTGTTGACTTTGAGTATCATCTTCATCCACCAAGCCTTACAATTCGTTGTCTGCGAACTTTTTCGGTGGTTTCCCGCACGCTCTTCGATTCTCACGTCAAAATCACCACTTTTGAATTTTTTGATTCACTCGAAACACTGTTTTTTACCAAGACCATGTTCACCGTAAGCTTCGACAAGCATTCGATGCGATTCTGCAGCAGTTTTCTTCAAATGACAACAGAAAACCAAAGCTGTCCGCAAATCGTAGTTCGTAGGCACAAAACTCGACATGTTTAAGGGAACGGAAAAATATACCGGTGCAGGGAACTTGGGTTGTTGTGTGTTGAAAATCGTGGTTAGCTGTTAGAGATTTGCATAAGAGACAAGTTTCAAGCAAACCCAAGCAAATCGAAACAACGTCTAAAGGTCCTCTCTGAAGGGAAATAATTCCACACAAACCCAAATGACGAGAATCAGTCATTCCTCCCAAAGATGCCCACTCTCTGCCGAATGCACTCAATGTCAAAATTCCACAAATCGGTAACCGAATCCACCCCAACAAAAGTAGATACCAATCAAGCTGGAGTCGTCCTCGTATGAAAAACGAAAGAAAGAAGAAAAAAACACGGCATGACGATGGTCCCCAAAAAAAGATCAACGGACGAGTCACTTTGACGACCTCGTTCGAGCCGCGAAGCCTCCCTCGACCGTCCTTTGTCCATTGCCGAGCAGCGACTCCCCGTGAGTATTTACGAGTCTCATCCGGTCGGTGTGTACGTTCGAGGGAGCGAATTAAAATTGGCCTCGCATAGGTCGGTATGGCTTATTGACATGTCAAGAGCCCTCTTTGTTATACGAGCTTTCATTCCTCTCGAATCCCAATAAGATCGGCAGAACGTTGTGGCAGCTTGGCCGAGCTGATGAGTGGAGCGCCTAGGCCAGCAGAAAATTCTTCCTTACAATCCAATGGCACCGTAAAGAACACGCACACACGAAGAACACGTGTGGGCTCATGTATAATCGTCTATACGGGCAGCGTAATGGCCGAGGGTCCGGATAATGTAGCCGAGGGTATTTTGCGAGCTGGCCGATCGCCATCGGATCGTTATCTCGATACTCGCCGCGCCATTGTGCAAGAGATTTCTCCCTCTAAGTTCTCCACCACCCTCCCGCCTCCTCTTCACTTACGTGCTGCATTAAACGAGGAAGTTACGAATAAGAGCGAGTCCCGAGAGCCGAAGAAACGTCTGTGTGCCGAGCAAGGGGAAGAGACCCGGACTTGATGATCCCGTTTCGATGTCTGACGTTTCGCGAATAGCTGAGCCCTTCGTGGCTCCTGAGGTCTCACTGGGGAAACAGGGAAAAGAGGCTTGCTCCCGGACGAGACGAGAATTTCGAATCAAAATCGGAGCTGAAGACACGCGTGTGCTGAGAAAGAAATGAAAGAGAGTGGCAAGGGCGGGGGTGGATTCAAGTCTCGAGGGCTAATTTTCATCCCTTGTATTCGATACTTCACGGAGGGTTGGGGGGAGGGCTTTGTGTCCCATTGTGAGGTTGAGGACCCTCAGCGAATTTAATGAAACAGGAAGGAGAAAAGCTTCGATCCTTCTACTACGATTGGGAGTATCAACAATTTTCGTAACTCACACTCCATCGCGGAGATTTTTCTCCCACCCCGGGGGCAAAAAAAATACTCGTGGTAAGAGCTTTCCAGTTTCATCGTTCCGACGCTTTTTATCTCTCGGATGTATGGGAATATATATGCAGTCAGGATGCTGGTCGGTGTCTATCGCCCGAGAACTCGATACCTCTGTGTCTAATTGCTTCTGGCCGCTGGAAGCTCCCCTGGATTCGTTACACTTTGCTGACAAACAATGGAGAGTAATGGAGCGGCCCTTGCGGGTCTCGCATCTCCGCTGGCATGGACCTCCGTGGACTTGTGTAAGAATCGTAAAGCCTCGGACGATACGACGAGGAAAGAGTTGCCGGAAGGTGATGACTGGGAAGATCCCGCCGTCAGCAGGGTGGCGGAGGAAGGAGGCTTGTGAAAACACCGGTTCGCCAAGGATCGGATGAACGACAAAAATGTCTAATGGACTTTCGTCCCCTGGCAATCGGATTACTTTTAGCTATGTACGCAACTTCCGGCTCCTTTCGACCGTCTTTCCCTCGGCAGCCTGATGAGAGAACGAAAACAGAAGCGCTTCCTTGGTCGGGATAATCGTTGAACGGTTTTATTCACGACGAACTAGTAAAATTGAAGTAACGAAATTGAAAACTAATTGATAAGCTTGGAAATGAAGTGGGGAACTTGCAAATGGAGTGGTGAACTTGAAAATTGAGTGATGTACTTGTAAAATAAGTGACGAACTTCAAAATTAAGTGACGAACTCGAAAACTAAGTAATGCATGTGAAAGTTACATAATGAACTTGAATATTAAGTCACGAACTTGAAAATTCAATAATGAACTTGAAAAACGGAGTGACAAACTTGAAAACCAAGTAAAGAACTTGAGTGAAAAACTTGAAAATGAAGTAACGCACTTGAAAATTGAGTGACAAACTTGAAAATTAAGTGACGACCTTAAAAATTAAGTAACGATCTTGAAAATTGAGTGGCAAGCTTGGAAGTTAAGCGACAAACTTGAAAGCAGAGTAGCGAATTGGAACTTTAATAATGAACTTGAAAATTGAGTGGAAAACCTGGAAATTAAGTGACAAGCTTGAAAACCAAGTTAGGCAGTTAAGTGCCGAACTTCAAAACCAAGTGCGGAACTTAAATAACGAGCTTGAAAATGAAGTAACGCACTTGACAATTGAGTGACAAAATTGGAAATTAAGTGACGACCTTAAAAATTAAGTAACAAACTTGATAATTAAGTAACGATCTTGAAAAGTGAGTGGCAAGCTTGGAAGTTAAGCGACAAACTTGAAAATAGAGTAACGAACTTGAAACTTTAATAATGAACTTGAATATTGAGTGGCAAACCTGGAAATGAAGTGACAAGCTTGAAAACCAAGTTAGGCAGTTAAGTGACGAACTTGAAAACCAAATGCGGAACTTCAGTAACGAACTTGAAAATGAAGTAACAATCTTGAAAATTGAGTGGCAAACGCGGAAATTAAGCAACAAACGTGATAATAGAGTAACGAACTTGAAAACTCAATAATGAACTTGGAAATTGAGTGGCAAACTTGGAAATGAAGTGACAAGTTTGAAAACCCAGTTAGGCAGTTAAGTGACGAACTTGAAAACCAAGTGCGGAACTTAAGTAACGAACTTGAAAATGAAGTAACCATCTTGACAGTTGAGAGACAAACTTGGAAATTAAGTGATGACCTTAAAAATTAAGTAACGAACTTGATAATTAAGAAATGATCTTGAAAATGGAGTGGCAAACTTGGAAGTTAAGCGACAAACTTGAAAACAGAGTAGCGAATTTGAAACTTTAATAATGAACTTGAAAATTGAGTGGAAAACCTGGAAATGAAGTGACAAACTTGAAAACCCAGTTAGGCAGTTAACTGACGAACTTGAAAACCAAGTGCGGAACTTAAGTAACGAACTTGAAAATGAAGTAACAATCTTGACAATTGAGTGGCAAACGTGTAAATTAAGTGACGACCTTAAAAATTAATTAACGAACTTGATAGTTAAGAAGCGATCTTGAAAATTGAGTGGAAAACTTGGAAGTTAAGCGACAAACTTGAAAATAGAGTAACGAACTTGAAACATTAATAATGAACTTGAAAATTGAGTGGAAAACCTGGAAATGAAGTGACAAGCTTGAAAACCAAGTTAGGCACTTAAGTGACGAACTTTAAAATGAAGTCAGGCACTTGACAATTGAGTGGCAACCGTGAAAATTAAGTGACGACCTTGAAAAATTAAGTAACGAACATGATAATTAAGTAACGATCTTGAAAAGTGAGTGGCAAACTTCGAAATTAAGCGGCAAACCTGAAAATTGAGTGACGAACATGGAAGGGAAGTAATGAGTTCGGAAATTACGTAACAAATTTGAAAATGGAATAACGAACTTGAAAACTAATTAACACTGGAAAATTTAATAATGAACTTGAAAATTAAATAACGCGCCTGAAAATTAAGTAACGAACTTGAAAATCAAATGACGTACTAGAAAATTAAGTAACCACTTGGAAAATTGAATGGCAAAATTGAAAATTAAGTGACGAACTTGAAAATTGTGTAATGAATGTGAAAATTAACTTATGAACATAACAATTGGGTGACGAGCCTGGAAGTTACTGACGTACTTGAAAATGAAGGAACAAACTTGAAAATTGAGTGGCGAACTTGAACATTTCGTAGCGAACTTGCAAATTAAGTGACGAACTCGACCATTCAATAATGAACTAGCAAATCAATTAATCCACTTGACAATCAACCAAAGAACTTTTTAATTGAGTGGTGAACTTGAAAATAAATGACAAACTTGAATTCAGTTCGTGGGTATTGCGGCAATGGGAGTCAGTGCCTTACCCAATTAGGGCATACCAATATTATTATGAAAACCGCGACCTCACAACTTAAAAAAAAACACGCACACTTTTTACATAGTTGAAAAAATGAAAAATGGTGGCGCCAAGCAGTGCTGGCCTCAATCCATCGCGATTCGACGCATACTTGGCACGATTGATCAGTCCGAAGGGCTCAATATACAGCAAAACGACGGTCCAGGGTGATTGGCGAGGGGGTCAAGGGAAGCGAGGGCTGGAAATGTTAGGAAAACAAGGCGGCTCGAGGTTGGGAACTGCAGGAAGTAGCGGCACGACGAGTACACAGTATCCCATCCCCTGCTGGCTCGGTGTTGGTTCGACGAATGAGCTTTAACACGCGGAGGACTGCCAACAATGTTGAGATCATTCCAAACATTCGAGGGGTGTAGTGCGCGCCTCGAGCCCCCGATATAATAACGTCTCGTTTCTCGTGGAGCCCTCGTGGCCTATCCCGTCAAGCCCATTCTCGTAAATTGTTGTGAGAAAAAGCACAAACCACTCGCGACTGGTGATGGCCCATCAATATAAATACACACACACCTATATATATATATATATATATATATATATATATATATATATATATATATATTTATTGGAGGTTATATCGATATAACTTTACCTCCTTACCCTTTTCTTGGCTCCTCGCTTGCCTCGATGTTGACGCTATTGAAAGCTCGTGAATTCTCTCGTTGGGCCCTAACCCCTTGAAAGGCTTTTAATGCTCGAGAGGGGTATGTAAGCACGACCTCTGAATTTCTCGAGGGCATATCGATCTCCCGAAAGTGACTTTCCTTCTAGGTCTCTCTCTCTCTCTCTCGCCCCTTCCCTCTCTGTCTCGAGTGCCCAAGTTGTCATAACAACACACTCTGAATTCGCAAACGAACAATGAAGGTAAAAGAAAAATGCGTTCTTTTTTCAACCCCCTTGCTCTACTCGAAGTCTCCCTTCGTATCAATTTTCCAAAAAGTATCAGGAGGTAAAACGATCACAGACTTTTCTCCGCGTAAATGTTCGTCAAGTGCTGTCTCAATGCAACTCGAAAAAGCCCAAACAAATCCACAGATTGCAGAGCACAGTCCACTGAAGCCAGTTGCACAAATGTATTGGGGTCGTCCAGCTCCACCGAGCAGAAAAAATGCGAAGTTTGTTCACCCTCCTCACTCTACTCGGAGCTTCCCTTCAAAGCTATTTTCCAAAAAGTATCAGGGGTACATTGATCACTATTTTGTCTCCCAGTGAGTGTGAGTCGAGTGCTGTCTGAATGCATCTAAATATACGTAAACAAAATCACAGATTGCAAAAGGCTCCATCATGATGTCCAGCTCCACCGAGCAAAAGAAAAATTCGCCCTATATTCATTCCCCTCGCCGCACTCGAAACTCCTCGCTGGATCCATTTTCCAAAAAGTATCAGGAGATGCAACAATCACGGATTTTTCCCCCGGGGAATGTAAGGGCTCGCTTGCGGAGTCCTGAGTCGAGTGCTGCCTGAAGGCGTTACCCCCACTTGTAGCGCAAAAAAGGCCTTTTTCATGAATTTTTTTAAAGAAAACTACAAAACTTTTTACCTAATACCTAATATACCTTCTTAAAGAACACATCTTGAAGAACTTTCAATAATTTTTTTATTGAAAAATATTACATTGTTTAGTGGCAAATGGCCGTCAATGAAATAATGTTTTTATATACACGGTTTGCGGTGACCAACAATGCGGCGAAGTGGATCATCTGAAAAAAAAATGCGGATGGATTTAGTCAAATATAAGTATAAACTAGTCTTCGATCGAAGGATTTTTAAAAATATTCATTTTTCACAAAATGGCGGACAGTCAAAGTTAATGGTTCGATTTTAACGAAAAAAAACGCCCGTTTTTTGGCTATAAAACGGCCATTTTTTTCGAAAAAAAAATCGAACGATTAAAGACTATATTTTTATGTATTAAATAAGCCTGAAAAATTTCAAGAAGATCGGTTCATTAGTGTTCGAGTAATCTTGGTCACCGACTCAGAAATGCCATTTTGAGAAAAACGCGTTTAAAGTTTCCATTTCCGGTCGTTTACACAACGGATTATTCTCTTTCAACGCTCATATCTCAGTCAATTTTGTTCGGATCGACTTGAAATTTTCAGGACATATTCTCAGATACTTATACTTCAAAAAAATGCAATAAAAAAAATCTTTTCAAAATCGCAAGTTGGGGTAACCCCTGAATGCAGCCCAAACAAGCCCAAACGAATGCACAAATTGCAGAGCACAGAACACCCCAGCCAGTTGCACCAAGGTATTGGGGGCTTCCGGCTCTACCAACAGCCTCCAAGAGCTGACGACCAAAATTCCAGAATCCATTGGCTCGAAGCAGGTGACGTCGGGACAGAAAGACATGTACATGTGTTCACGTACAATGTGGAAGACTCGCACATAGAACGGTAGATCCGGAGTGACAAGCGTAGAGTTGAAGCGTGACGCACAAGGGTGCAGATACCCGCTATCGTACCAATAACCGTTCAAATAATAGTCCATGAACTCCGGAGTACGGTTGGCCGAGCGATGAGCCAGTTTCGTCTGTACACTCTGAATTGTTACCGGAGCGAGAGCGAGAGCGAGAGAGAGAGAGAAAGCAGGGTTGCTGCAGAGAATGGAATCACCGGGGATTCCTCCACGTCTGTATGTATGGTCGATTGCAAACGTGCGGTTTTCACCAGTTTCAACTACCGTTACATCCGCGTTACGCCGGGATATTATAAGTATTATATCCGTACGTGAGAAAACGATTGCTCGAACTGTTCGTTCAATACGACTTGGCCTCCGCAAAACTGTATTATCACGTGGCCCAACGGATAATGGGGCATGCGTTCCCCCGTTGCTGCGCTCATTCAATGACTTCTGATGCGAATCGGACGGAAAACGAACGGCTTTTTGTTGAGGAAAAACAAACGCAACGGCATGATCGTTCTATTGGTAGTTTCCTTTCATCGGGGATTGGCAAGTGATTTCTCATGCAGACTTGGCTAAATGCGAGTAGGCATTTTTGTAATGGAGGCATTAGTCGGAAGGTAGTCGGGAATAGTGGAATGGTGGTGCTTGGGAATGGTGGACTTACAAGGAACATCCCTCAGGTGTCGTGCTTCGATTTTTTTTGAAACTTGTGTAGGTTATGAAACATTGAAAACTAAGCGGCACGGATTTTTCTTTATCGGTGGAAAAATGTTTTAAGGGGGGAAATCACAGTAGCACACAAAAAAATATGCATATTTTCGGGAATTAATTTTGGCTGAATAAAAGTATCAATCGAAAATCTGTAAAGTAGGTTTTATAGCAATACTAAAAAAGTACAAAATGTAATTTTTTCAATAAAAAAATATTTTAAAATGGCGGCTGCGCAGCATATGCCCCAAGGCGCCTTTTTTTGAGCTCGCCGAAGACATAACTCGGGCAAATTTTTACCGATCGACTTGAAATTTTGACAGTAGCTTCGAAACATCTTTCTCCACGGAGCTACGTAGGATTTTTTCGATGTATTGATTTTTCGCAAAATGGTGCATGTTTGAAAATAAAGTTAAATTTTTAACAAAAAAAAAAACGCCATAAAATCGTCGATAAAAAAAAGTAAGCCATATAAAATAAAAAATCCTACGTAGCTCCGTGGAGAAAGATGTTTCGAAGCTACTGTCAAAATTTCATGTCGATCGGTAAAAATTTGCTCGAGTTATGTCTTCGGCGAGCTCAAAAAAAGGCGCCTTGGGGCATATGCTGCGCAGCCGCCATTTTAAAATATTTTTTATTGAAAAAATTACATTTTGTACTTTTTTAGTATTGCTATAAAACCTACTTTACAGATTTTCGATTGATATTTTTATTCAGCCAAAATTAATTCCCGAAAATATGCCTATTTTTTGTGTGCTACTGTGATTTCTCCCCTTAAGGGGTGAAACCAGCCATCGAAGAAAGGTATGTCGAGGGGTAATATTGCAGCGTCACCCACTAGCTTTCGACCGATCGCAATGAAACAACAACGAAAATTCTCCAAATCCAAAGCGATGAAAAATCCACAAGAGCGTTATCGAAAAAAAAAAAATAATAATTAAGGGAGACTTTGTCCTTTGTGCCCAGCGGGAGATGTTAGCGGCTCAACATAAGCAGCTAGAAGAAGAGGAGGGATGCCTCTATGGACCAGGCATTGCCGATTAGCGGTAATTATAAACACATTTGTGTAAACACATTACAAAACTTTAAACGCGTTTTTCTCGAAAACACGTTTTTAAAAATGGCTGACATTCTCCTGACCGCTGTAATTAACATATCGACCTGAAATTTGAAGAGGATACTCAGAAAATATGTCTTCACAGAATGACGGATCGTTTTTTCGATAGATACATTTTTGCATTTATTATTTATCTTTTTATGCGAAAAAAACACGAAAATTCGATTTTTTTTAAATTGCCGCTATTTTCCGAAATTTGTACTAAACGAAAAACCCATCCGTCATTCCATGACCAAAGGGTCACAGATTGATAATATGCTTTGAATTTGTGTTTCAGATCAACAAAGGGGGGGGGGGGCAGTGATGTCAGCCGTTTACCTCCCGCGATTTGAGGACCTGTTTTCGCGGAGCTGCAACGGCCGCCATTTTGGTTTTTTTTTCAAAAACAATTTTTCAACGTTCTGTATATAATGAATAAAAGCAAGAAAAAACCCGCACTCAAAAAGCTTTACTCGTTTCCTTTTAAAAAAAATAAAATGTAACCACCTGAAATATGGCACTCCAAGGACAAAGTCTCCCTTAAGGGGTGAATCATCCCTATCCGAGGGCTGGTTTCAGTCCTTAAATAAACATTTTAGATACAAAATTTAACCCGTAGATAAAAAAAATACGTGTCATTTGGTTTTCAATGCTCCGTGACATATATAATTTTCAATAAAATCGAAGGACGACACGTGAGGGATATTCCTTGTTAGGCTTTTGAAGAAGAAATTGGGACAGAATATTGGGGGGGGATTTTCATATTGTCATTTATCATGCAAGTTAAGCCTACTTGAAATAAGGATACAATTGTTCTTAAGGGGCCTGTGTGTTTGAAATTTCAAACCTGGAATTTATTTTGTTTACTCTCGTAGTTTAGGGTCTTAAGTTTTATTTGCTATGAAAATTTTGGAAAATTGTAAAAATTGAACTCGTTATCGGGGGTGCGGTATTGTCATATTATGATTTATTATGGAACTGAAGTTGAGCCTCCTTGAAATAAGGATACAATTGTTCTCAAGGGGCATGTGTAAATTTGAAATGTCAAACATGGAATTTTTTATTGTTTAGTTTTGTAGTTTAGGGCCTTAAGTTTTATTTGCAATAAAGATTTTGGAAAATTGTAAAAATTGACCGAGTTATCGGGGGTGCGGAATTGTCATATTGTGATTTATTATGGAACTGAAGTTAAGGGGACTTAACATGAGAATACAATTATTCTTAAGGGGCCTGTGTCAGTTTGGAATTTTTTACTGTTTAGTTATATAGTTTAGGGTCTTAAGTTTTTATTCGCAATTAAGATTTTGTGAAAATTTAAAAAACTGACCGAATTACGGGGATTTTTGTGAAGGGCGATAGACGAAACGTTGTTTTATGAAACGGTGTGAGAAGTATCTCATAATTCACTTCAAATTCGGACCGAGCACAGTTTCTCATCTTTTCTATCGTATGACCGGATGACTTTAAAAGAAATATATTTATCCATTTGTTAATAACATGATTAAACTTTTTTTGACAGCTTGCCATTTTCCAATTTCCAAAACATCAGAAGAGTATCCGGTCATACGAAAGTGTGATTATTAACCTAAAAGTACATTTTTTGTGTTCCTTTTAAGATCACCCTAGTTGCCAGAATCACCTGCACCCGATTGGCCATGCAGCAACGGTGTCACTTCGTTTAAATAATAATTACTTACTGTTTTTTGGACCTCAACCTTACCCTCAACAAAAAGATGGTATTTTGTTTGAGTAATAACTCCATTGTTTATGGATATTTTGTAATTAAAAAAAAAGTCAAAATTGGCAACAATACGTATTCATGTCATGTAAAATCCCGACTGCCTTACTGCAATACTTTCACCAGAAAAAAATACTCAAAACCAACCTTTTTTTTGGACCTCAACCTTACCCTCCACAAAAAGGTGGTATTTCGTTTGACTAATAACTCCATTGTTTATGGATTTTTTTTATTTAAAAAAAACTCAAACTTGACGACACTATGTATTCATTTCATGTAAAATCTCGAACGCCTCACTGCAATACTTTCACTAGAAAAAAAGAATCAAAACCAACCTGTTTTTTGGACCTCAACCTTACCCTCCACAAAAAGGTGGTGCTTTGTTTGAATAATAAGTTTATGGATATTTTGTAATAAAAAACTCAAACTTGAAACATTATGTGTTCATTTCGTGTAAAGTCTCGAACGCCTCACTGCAATACTTTCACTAGAAAAAAATACTCAAAACCAACCTGTTTTTTGAACCTCAAGCTTACCCTCCACAAGAAGGTGGTGCTTTGTTTGAATAATGAGTTTATGGATATTTTGTAATAAAAAAACTCAAACTTGAAACACTATGTATTCATTTCGTGTAAAATCTCGACCGCCTCACTGCAATACTTTCGCCAGAAAAAAATACTCAAAACCAACCTGTTTTGTGGAACTCGTCGACCTCACCCTCCACAAAAAGATGGTATTTTGTTTGAGTAATAACTCCATTGTTTATGGATATTTTTTAACTAAAAAAAAACTCAAAATTGGCAACACTACGTATTCATTTCGTGTAAAATCCCGAACGCCTTACTGCAATACTTCCACTAGAAAAAAATACTCAAAACCAACCTGTTTTGTGGACCTCAACCTTACCCTCCACAAAAAGGTGGTACTTCATTTAAATAATAACTCCAATATTATTCATAATTTTGAAATATAAAAATATATGTTTTGAATAAAAAAAATTAATAAATAATATTTTTAATACAATTATTTTATTGTTTAATTAAAAAATATTGTATAATGAAAAAACTTAAACTTGGTAACACTATGTATAAATTGTCTGTAAAATCCCGATTCCGTCATCCCGATACTCTCGTCATAAAAAAATACTGAGCTCCACTAACTCAACCAACAATTTGAAAAAATGATAAAACATTAAGTTCCTGGACGTTTAACAACAACGACAGCAAATTTTTTAATTCGCCCTCCCCTCTATCGACTACTAGTGTCATTCACATTCACTGATGCTGCACGACGCGTAACGTGCGGAATACGATCGTGGTGCGATTTAGGGTACCTCACATTGGCCTCTATCGATTCCACAATTATCGCGTCGTAAAATAGTACCGGTTTTCACTGCAGCCTCGCATCGGCGAATGATCGCGAGCCCATCGACCCAACAGCCGTAACTTTCGAAAATGTTTGACACCGAACCGCAGCGCTATCGTTTGCGGTATACGGTTATCACGGACTCGCCAATGCGTATATACGTGATCGTTTGAACGTTGAAAAAAAAAATACGTATGAATCATGAAGCTCGGGCGATCGCTGATAATTTCGATGATACGATCGCGGTACGAATATCACGTCATCAATAGGTCATCATCATACTCACTGCCATTTCTCTTTTCTCTCCGTGTCAATGTCCGCGTTACGGAAAATCCATTAGAGTCGTTTCAGAGTTACCGATCGAGCACGCCACTTGGCGAGGATTTTGATGACAAATTGGGATCTGCCATCGCTCGTTCATTATTTTTGTCATTTTAATCTCGATCTCACGAAAATTGCAAAGAAAATTCGTGAATTATGAACTGCGTCGATTAGGCACTATTTTTTTTCTAATTAAATGTAGAAATCATTAAGGGGCTACGTCTACCTAGAGGCCAGAAAAAATTGTCAAATTTCCATTTTTTTAGTTGAGAAACGCTTGATGTAAAATAAATGCATTTTTGTAAAAGAAACATGAACGCCGGCGGATGAAATTTTTTCGCAAGGTTTGGCGGTGGACTCTCTTAAGCGCTCCATGAGAAATCTAAAAACTAAACGGGCTATTGAAGCTAACAATAAATACGAGTCGTTGAGAATCGCCGATTATTAAATTTTTTTTAACAACTTGGTGATGAATTCAAACTCGAGCATATAAAATCTATGAAAAAAGTCGTCATTTTTACGTTACTGTTAAAAAAAGGAGATCGTCGACGACCTTAAGGAATCATCACAGTTCAACGGGTCAAAAATAGCTGATCTTCGCGATTTTTTTTTTCGACGGTTAAAATACACTCACCAGTCTGATTTTTTTATGTCAACTCAAAGCACTCATAGTACAGTCGTGCTGTCGCGGAACAAACCCGGAATCGGAGAAAATTAGAAGAAGGCTAGTTTTTTGACAGGTGATTTTGTAGGTGCCGCAGGTGCTAAATCCAAGTTTGCCTAAAAATCGGGGTGTAGGGTTCTTTTTTAGGGGATGAAAGGAGATGGGGGTGGATTAATGCGAAACTACAATCCCTACGAGGTCGGCGCCGTGAGACAAAATGTTCAGAAAAATCCGGGCTTTAGTTTCGTCCACAGCGCCGAAGTCGTGGAAGTTCATTTTGAGGGTGAAAAAGTGGGGTGAAATTTCGAAACATCGGTTTTAATTCAATAACTCTTTAGAAAAAAATCGTACGCTTTTGTTCAAATGGGAACGTTGTAGCCCTTGAAAAGACGCGTCGATTGAGTATTCGATCATCACTCTCCGATAATATCTTCACCCCCAAAAAATGGTTAAAAAACCAAAAAAAAATAGTTTATTGAATAACTAAAAAACAATCGGTTTTTCGAGTATTGTTCAAATGTACGAAATGTAGAGAATAATTTTCTCCATATTTTCGTTGCTATGGATCACCCTTGAATTTTGATTTTCCAACCCCTCTCGGGGGTTGAACATTCAAAATGAAATTCTGGGAAAACTATTGACGGCACGAATTCGCCGCCGTGGAAGAATTTGTAGCTTGAACCCTCAGCTACATTTTTGTCCACAGCGCCAAACTCGTATGTCTTTAGTTTCGGTCAATAGTTTTCCCAGAAGTTCATTTTGAATTTTCAACCCCTGAGAGGGGTTCGAAAAAGAAAAATACACAAGTTGTGCGTAGGAATGAAAATATAGAGAAAATTATTCTCTACATTTCGTACATTTGATCCATCCCCGAAAAATCGATTGTTTTTGAGTTATTCAATAAACAATTTTTCTGTTGATTCTTCAACAATTCTTTTGGGGGTGAAGATATTATTGGAGAGGGTTGATCGAATACTCGATCGACGTGTTTTTTCAAGGGCTACAACGTTTCCATTTGAACAAAAATTGTATGAATTTGTCCTAAAGAGTTATCAAATGAAAACTGATTTTTCAAAATTTCATCCCCCTTTTTCACCCCCAAAATGAACTTCCACGACTTCGGCGCTATGGACAAAAATAAAATCCGGATTTTTCTGAACATTTTGTCTCCCAGCGCCGACCTCGAGGGGGTTATAGTTTGGCATTAATCCACCCCCATCCCCTAAAAAAACCCTACCCCCCGATTTTTAGGCAAACTTGGTTTTAGCACCCGTGGCACCTACAAAATCACCTGTCAAAAAACTAGCCTTCTTCTAATTTTTTCCGATTCCAATATACAGCACGACTGTACTATCATGAAGAACAGAAAATAAAATTTTAAACGTTCATTTTTGTATTTTTTACATTTTTTAAAGTGTACACGGTTGTGGTCGTAAATATTATCTGGAACAAAATTTTTATTAAGATTATTAATCAGTATGGAAGCCGCTATCTTGCTATGGAGGTTTAAAAAAAAATCAAAATTAACCAAATGGCGGTGGATTGAAAAAAAACGTATCGACTTTATAGCCTATTTTTTCGATAGTTTTTCGGTAAAAAATATGAAGATTTGAAAAAAAAACCTTTCATTACAAGATATAAAAATGGCGTGAAAAATGTTGTGTTAAAAATTGAGACGATTATCTTGAAAACTCTTCCCGTGAGAGTGTACACCGTTTTGAAAAACGAGATTTCGATAAAAACGCGTTTGAAGTTTCGAGTGCGGAATTTTCATATGAATTGTCTACTTACGTTTATAAATATAAGTATAAGTAAATGAGTATATTAAGTATTAGTGAGTGTGAAATATGAGTCAGTGAGTATATGAAGTAAGTATAAGTATAATTAAGTGAGTATATGAACAACATTTTTATAACCGCTTATACAATCGGATAATGCAAAGAAAATTGTGTTTGGAAAATTGTACACTGTAATGATCCCTTAAAATATTTCCCATCGCATCTTCTGCAAAGGCCATAGCCGAGTAAGTAGGGAAAAATTGCCCCCGCATTTTCTTCAGCGAAATTAGGAGTATATTCTGAGGTATAAAAAATAAAAAAAATTCTTAAAATTTCATCCCCGTCAACTCAATGGTTTTGGAAAAATGATTTTTTTTAATAAAAAATATTAAAATTCCGGAAACGCTTCAGTGGATCGATTCGATTTTTTTTTGTATTTGTTACGATCAAACGTGTTACGAAATAAAATTATAGAACATCTTGCGAAAGATTAAGGTTTAAAAAAAAATAATGTTCCTTTTTTCATATTTTTTACTATAATCCACTTGGGGTACAATATCGAATTTTTTTTCATATAATCTTTGGGCACCTTGTTAGATTATATATTTTTTTCAAAATGATCGGTTTGGTACGCCACAGTGAAAAAAAAAGAAACCGACTTTATTGATATATTTTAGTTATATATCTATATAACTGAAATATATCAATGAAGTGTGTTTCTTTTTTTTCACTGTGGCGTACCAAACCGATCATTTTGAAAAAATTATATAATCTAATAAGGTGCCCAAAGATTATATGAAAAAATTTTCGCTATCGTACCCCAAGTGGATTATAGTAAAAAATAATAAAACAAGGAACATTATTTTTTTTTTCAAACCTTAATCTTTCGCAAGATGTTCTATAATTTTATTTCGTGACACGTTTGATCGGAACAAGTACCAAAAAAAAAATCAAATCAATCCACTGTACCGTTTCCGAGAAATTTTTTTTTTGATATTTAAAAAAAAAACATTTTTCTAAAACCTTGCGTTGATGGGCATGAAATTTTCAGAAATTTTTTTTTTTTTATTCCTCAGAATATACTCAAAATTTCGCTGGAAAAAATGCGGGGGCAACTTTTCCCTACTTACCCGACTATGGCCTTTGGAAACAATCCATCAAGTGGTTTTCGAGATATGACGTCCACTGTTACAAGTTGCCAATGCACTTTTAGGAATATTTCAATGAAATTTTCATTGAATATAGGTAAAAGGTGATGCTATCGAATAAAAATATTGTTGCAAAATGCAATTTTTTCACCCACCTAGGTAGATGTAGCCCGTTAATTTATTTGTCGAATGAGCCTGACTCGCTTCCGTGTGCCTTTGAGCCCATGCGCAATGTTATATTCGCTGATTCGACACTGTTCGATCGCTTCGTCCCTCTCGACATTTCCCGGGTAAATAAAGCCTGACGCGGCGATGCGAATAAAAGGGAGCAAAAAGAGTGTTCAAAACGAAACAAAAAAAAATGTGATTGCAGGCGGGAGCTATAGATAACATTTCGCCGCGGAAAGGATATTCCGTGTTCAGGACGATGGTTGAAACGAAGAAGGGTGGGGGGTGGAAGGGGGTGGAAGGTGGAAATGTAATATAGATTCGCAGATAGCTGTCGTCCAATTAGAAAAATACGGCGGAAACGAGGAACAGCGAAATACGAAAAATAGAAAAATGTGAGAGAGAAAAAAAAATTAGCGCAGTTCGATGGAAACAAGGTCAAAAGCTCGAGGCACCGTTTTATTTTTTGACTCTTCCACTCGTTCTCCCGGTTACACGGTACACAATATCCGTACAGTAGCTCGAATCTCCAAACCCTCGCCCGTCTATCGTTTCGTATCGAGTTTAGCTGAAAATTGGTACACTATTTTCGTTCTGGTGCATTCGAGCCTCTCGTCGACCGGCCGCAAATAGATAAATCGTTGCGGGCTTCATTACGTACGCGGAGAGCCGCTGCCAAAATTCACGTTTCCTTTTTTTCGCGTTGGCCATTTTTGGAATCGACGGAGGGTCGATAATGATGACCCTTGGAGGCAGCAAATTTGTTCGATTTCAGGATCGACTGTAAATTCGCGAATGATCGGTGGCCGTTTTCGATTTTGTTGGAACTCGGATATCTGGTAGAGCATTTAAAAGAAAATAGATACGTATGTTTTTTATAGGTGGAAAAACGGTTTTTAGGGGTGGGACCACCCTTGGGAGTGAAGCAGCCCAAGGGCTGTTTTTGCAGTTTCACTCGCAAGTTTCAGAGAAAGAAAAATGGAAATTCTTCCAATGCAAAAGGATCAACAATACACTGGGGGTACATTGGAAAACGTAAAAATTAAGGGACGAAACACCCCTTTATTTTTCTCTCTCTCACCCCGCATCCAAAAAGCGTGCAATAAAATGATGGGAACACTTTGAAGGGGGATAAAATTAATCGCTACTTATTTTTGCATTTTACCTGGATAGCAAGCTTAAGGGGGTAGTCCGTGTTCCATACATTTTTGATGATTTTTAATAAAAGTTGAGAATTTTGGGCTAGATTAAGGGTAAATTCGTATTCAGGGGGTAAAAATACATCGATATGGACTTGGGAAAAAATATTAAAATTCCAATTTTTTTCCCTTCTCGGCCAAAAACACGTGGCTTCTCTAAATCGTCGATAATTTTTTTTCCTCTTCGATTTGGAACTTCATTCCGTGCTTATTCTTATTCGTAAGGTATAAAATTGAACTGTCGTGAAAAATTATTGAAAAGTTTCAATTTTCGGAAAGTGAGCATTTTATTTCAAATTCGTCCAGATCAAAATGACCCAGTGTGTCACCGTAGGGTTAGCAAAAATTGACGGTTTTACGTAAACTTTAATTTTATCCTCCCTTGAAAGTGTCACCCATTTTATTCAATTTAAGGGGGTTTCTCACTTTAGACGTTAAAAAGGCTATTTTTATGAATTTTTTGATAGGTTTATATTATAGATATTGATATAAAAGTTGTTACACTTGATAAATATACTTTCGAAATACATTTTAAAAAATTATTCAATTAAGTCCCTATTTATAGACGAAAATGGTAGTTAATAGAAGGACCCAAAAAAATTGTAGGTCTGCGCTCTTGATGAAATCTCGGATATGGATCATCCGAACCGAAAAAATCAAACGGTTTGAGATTCAGTATGTCAATGGCTATTGCGCATATCATACGATTTTTCATATATGCAAAAATTACAAAATGGCGGACATTTTTCCAAAAGACAAAAAAACGCATTTTCCACCGTTTTTGGCCATAAAAAGTAAATGCCAAAAAATTTAAAAATACTGGATATGCGCTATAAATATAATTGTAAAAAATATGTGGTTTAAATTTCATAAGGATCGGTTCAGTAGATCCGAAGATTTTATCAACAAGCCGTCGAAAAACGTTGGTTCGAGAAAAGCGCGTTTGAAGTTTGTTTGGGTTACATAAATACATAAAAAAACATGTTTTTATGTATTTCGAAAGTGTATTTATCAACTGTAACAACTTTCATATCAATATCTATAATATTAAGATATTGCCCCCACTTGCGATTTTGAAAAAATCGATTATTTTTTTATTGCATTTTTTTGAACTATAAGTATCTGAGAATATGTCCTGAAAATTTCAAGTCGATCCGATCAAAATTGACTGAGACATGAGCGTTGAAAGAGAAGAATCCGTTGTGTAAACGACCGGCTAATTGAAACTTTAAACGCGTTTTTCTCAAAATGGCATTTCTGAAGTCGGTGACCAAGATTACTCGAACACTAATAAACCGATCTTCTTGAAATTTTGCAGGCTTATTTAATACATAAAAATGTAGTCTTTAATCGTTCGATTTTTGTTTTGCGAAAAAAAATGGCCGTTTTATAGCCAAAAAAGCGCCGTTTTTTTTCGTTAAAATCGAACCATTAACTTTGACTGTCCGCCATTTTGTGAAAAATGAATATTTTTTAAAATCCTTCGATTAAAGACTAGTTTATACTTATATTTCACTAAATCCATCCGCATTTTTTTTTCAGATGATCCACTTCGCCGCAATGTTGGTCACCGCAAACCGTGTATATAAAAACATTATTTCATTGACGGCCATTTGCCACTAAACAATGTAATTTTTTTTCAATAAAAAAATTACTGAAACTTCTTCAAGATGTGTTCTTTAAGATGGTATATTGATCGATTAAAAAAGTTTTGTAGTTTTCTTTAAAAAAATTCATGAAAAAAGCCTTTTTTGGCGTCTAAAGTGAGATGACCCCCTGCACCCCTTCTAAACGTGGGGTGATAGGCAGACAAATAAATGGGTCGTTCATCCCTTGATTTTTTTTCTCAATGTACCTACTCACGTTGGATTTCTGATCGTTTTGCATTAGAAGAATGTTCGTTATTTTGTGATTAAAATCTATAAATAAAAATGACAAAATAATGGACGACATGCTCCCACTAATTAAATTGGCAATCCTATCCTGTCTTTTTTCCAATACTCCATCTTTCCTCTGCCATCTTGCAAATCGTGCAGCGCGGAGGAAAGAAAAAACTGCATAAAATAGTCGACGTTGAAGCTTTGATTCACCAGCTCCTATCGCCATCACACTTGACTTTGTTTCCCTTCAGCCCGTGAACTCACCCTCCGCCTACCCGATGTACGATCGCTGGCGCATTTGTAAATAGCACGTATCGAAGTGCAAACAGAATGCTCCGAGGAAGATCTCCCGACAACTTGGCGCTCCACCGCTCTGCTAACACCACCCCAAAGAAGATTTCCCTCCATTTCCCACTGGAGGCACCTAAACCCAAACAGGTGTAACAAAACTTTGCGCAACAAATCTCGCGATCATCACGCACCGGGTTACCTTCAATTTGATTGAGCCCGGGCGTGAGGGAAGTGAAATAAGAAAGCAAAGTTGAAGCGCCAATGATCGCCGATACGTGAGAGCAGTGGATCAAAAGCACACAAGAGCAAGTTCGATAACTCGATTATCCAATAGTAGTACAGTCGTGCTGTCGCGGAACAAACCCGGAATCGGAGAAAATTAGAAGAAGGCTAGTTTTTTGACAGGTGATTTTGTAGGTGCCGCAGGTGCTAAATCCAAGTTTGCCTAAAAATCGGGGTCTAGGGTTCTTTTTTAGGGGATGAAAGGAGATGGGGGTGGATTAATGCGAAACTACAACCCCTACGAGGTCGGCGCCGTGAGACAAAATGTTCAGAAAATTCCGGGCTTTAGTTTTGTCCACAGCGCCGAAGTCGTGGAAGTTCATTTTGAGGGTGAAAAAGGGGGTGAAATTTTGAAAAATCGGTTTTAATTCAATAACTCTTTAGAAAAAAATCATACGTTTTTTGTTCAAATGGAAACGTTGTAGCCCTTGAAAAGACGCGTCGATTGAGTATTCGATCATCACTCTCCGATAATATCTTCACCCCCAAAAAATGGTTAAAAAACAAAAAAAAAATAGTTTATTGAATAACTCAAACACAATCGGTTTTTCGAGTATTGTTCAAATGTACGAAATGTAGAGAATAATTTTCTCCATATTTTCGTTGCTATGGACCACCCTTGAATTTTGATTTTCCAACCCCTCTCGGGGGTTGAACATTCAAAATGAAATTCTGAGAAAACTATTGACGGCACGAATTCGCCGCCGTGGAAGAATTTGTAGCTTGAACCCTCAGCTACATTTTTGTCCACAGCGCCAAACTCGCATCGCTTTAGTTTCGGTCAATAGTTTTCCCAGAAGTTCATTTTGAAATTTCAACCCCTGAGAGGGGTTCGAAAATGCAAAATACACAAGTTGTGCATAGGAACGAAAATATAGAGAAAATTATTCTTTACATTTCGTACGTTTGATCCATCCCCGAAAAATCGATTGTTTTTGAGTTATTCAATAAACAATTTTTTTGTTAATTCTTCAGCAATTCTTTTGGGGGTGAAGATATAATTGGAGAGGGTTGATCGAATACTCGATCGACGTGTCTTTTCAAGGGCTACAACGTTTCTATTTGAACAAAAATTGTATGAATTTTTCCTGAAGAGTTATCAAATGAAAACTGATTTTTCAAAATTTCACCCCACTCTTTCACCCCCAAAATGAACTTCCACGACTTCGGCGCTATGGACAAAAATAAAACCCGGATTTTTCTGAACATTTTGTCCTCCAGCGCCGACCTCGTGGGGGTTATAGTTTGGCATTAATCCACCCCCATCCCCTAAAAAACCCTACCCCCTGATTTTTAGGCAAACTTGGTTTTAGCACCCGTGGCACCTACAAAATCACCTGTCAAAAAACTAGCCTTCTTCTAATTTTTTCCGATTCCAATCTACAGCACGACTGTACTATAGTCCCGAGTGCTTGTTTCAGTGGGGTATCCGCCTAGAGGTATATCTGTCGGTCGGAATTAATTTAATGGTCAAGGGGCGATAGAGAGAGAGAGAGAGAGAAAGAGAGAGAGAGAGAGAGAGAGAGAGAGAGAGAGAGAGAGAGAGAGGAGAGAGAGAGAGAGAGAAACACAGAAGTTGATTGATTGATTGATTAATAATATCTATTATGCCCTAGTAAAATTCTCGGGCGCCAGTATAGAGTTACAGATGAAATGTGGAGAAAGTATTAATGGGAATTTAAAGAAATCAAAATTCGATATTAAGTGTTAAGGGGCCAGTCCACTTTGGAGCCACGAAAAAAGGCTATTTTCGTGATTTTTTTGAGGTTCTTATAAAATATATGAATATAAAAGTTGTTAGGCTTGATAAATAGTCTTAAAATACATTTTAAAAAAATTCATTCATTTTTATTCATTTTTAAGTACAAAAACTATAGTTTAACGTAACGCCGCAAAAATAGGTGAGCTGGGTAGCTCCATCACAACTCGGCGACGGCTTGTCTGAAACAAAAAAAAAACCAAAGTCCATTAGATTCAGTATGACACAGGCTACAAAATAACCCTCGGATATAAAGTTTTATTAAAAAGTAAAAAAATGGCAGATGAAAAACGAAAAAAGTATTTTAAAAAGCGTTTGTTTCGCAGTTTTTCGCAAAAAAAAAGAGTATAAATCAAAATTTTAAAACCATCGAGGGTCATCTTGTTGCGGATCATGTTTACAATATGTGGTTAAAATTTAAAGACAATCGGTTTATTAGCCTTAGAGAAACGATGGAGCTAGATTTGGAAAACGTTGTTTCGAGAAATAAGCGTTTGAAGTTTATACTATGAAAAACTCTTACCTAAACTGAATCGGCAATTCCTGCACCGTACAAAATACCCTTCTGATTGCTCATCGTCGTCGATTTCTTCAAGTCTTGCTTGCTTTCGATTTTTTGAAATTTTCAAAGTGGACTGGCTCCTTAAGAAATTGAAAAAAAATAAGGCCCCGACATGAAACAAAACAAAAACGGATATTGAATAAATAAGGATTCGATATAAAATAAAATGAACATATATTTAAGAAACACGAATTCGATATAAAATTTAAAAATATAGAAATTAAAGAAATAACAATTCGATATAAAATCAAAATAAACATAAATTAGGAAATAAGGTGCGATATGAAAATCAAATAAACAGAAGAAAGAAAAAGGATTCGACATAAAAAAGGATATAAATTGAAAAAATATAGATTGATTATAAAAATAAACGGAAATTAAAGAAACAAGGAATTAATTAAATAATAAATAAATAGAAATTAAATGAATAAGGCTCCGATATAAGACAATGTTTTTAATCGCAATATCAGAATTCGAAATAAAAACAAAAATAAACAATACAAGATGCGATAAATTAAAAATAAATTTTACAACAAAATTAAATATGAAAAAAACGAAATAAATTTTCGCGATTTTGAAAAAATCTATTTTTTTATTGCATTTTTTTGACGTATAAGTATCTGAGAATATGTCCTGAAAATTTCCAGTCGATCCGAACAAAATTGACTGAGATATGAGCGTTGAAAGAGAAGAATCCGTTGTGTAAACGACCGGAAATTGAAACTTTAAGGTATTCCTTTCACGAACCCAAATATTCTACACTTAACTGATTTTCGTCTATAATGAAGTAAAAATACATCCCAGTATACTGGTAAAATTTCAAGCCAAGTTACCGAACCTTTAACGAAAAATTACGGCCCTAAAAATCGTCTCACTTGTACGGCGCTTTATGGACATGTCACGCTGGCCACATCTATTTCTAATAATTTATACACTAAATAACTCTAGATGCCTAATACAAACTGCTCACAGGTGTAAAAAAGTCTAAAGATTCCGTAACAACAATAAAAACAGAGGGTCACCGAACGTTTAAAGAAAATATTAATGTTAAAACTTGGAAAAGTGTGGTTAGCAGAAGAATTTTTGTAGCCGTGACGTTTCAAATAAATGCAAAAATGTCTCAATCTACTAAATTTGCGCGAATTTTGTTATTCTAGTTTATCGTTGTGTATAATAATCCATTATAACTTGTTTTTTTTATTAAGCGCAATTGTAATTTACCGACGATTCAGAAGGCCCTGCTTATGCCCCCACAAAATACGGCCCTCCGCGAAAGGAATACCTTAAACGCGTTTTTCTCAAAATGGCATTTCTGAAGTCAGTGACCAAGATTACTCGAACACTAATGAACCGGTCTTCTTGAAATTCTGCAGGCTTATTTAATACATAAAAATGTAGTCTTTAATCGTTCGATTTTTTTTTTTTTTCGAAAAAAAGAATGGCCGTTTTATAGCCAAAAAATGGCCGTTTTTTTCGTTAAAATCGAACCATTAACCTTGACTGTTCGCCATTTTGTGAAAAATGAATATTTTTTAAAATCCTTCGATTAAAGACTAGTTTATACTTACATTTAACTAAATCCATCCGCATTTTTTTTTCAGATGATCCACTTCGCCGCAATGTTGGTCACCGCAAACCGTGTATATAAAAACATTATTTCATTGACGGCCATTTGCCACTAAACAATGTAATATTTTTCAATAAAAAAATTACTGAAAGTTCTTCAAGATGTGTTCTTTAAGATGGTATATTGATCGATTAAAAAAGTTTTGTAGTTTTCTTTTAAAAAATTCATGAAAAAGGCCTTTTTTGCGCTACAAGTGGGGGTAACGCCTTAAATATAACTTGAAACGCAATATAATTTAAATAATTAAAACCCTAAGATTAACCCAAAAAACTTAACTGAGCGAGATCGAGATAGAGGGAGAGAGAAAGCGAGAGATGGAAAGAGTGTGCGATCGATGCATCCGGGTGCAAAAAAAGCGAAAATCCTGCTGTCCATGCATGTTTGTCCAACGAGAATGCCAATGGTAGTTTTACGATTCAGTCATACGTAAAACTGTGAGCGATATGTACACAGGCCTCCGTCCTCTCGTGTGACGAACATTTTTCGGTCGTACACGAGATTTTTATTTTTTTCTACACACATACACACACACATGCGCGCGCGTAGATAAAAATAAAAATAAAAATATCGTATATATACGAGGTGGACCATTTAACGTGACCACCCCGAATATCTCCGTTGCCTTTAGAGTGACGAAAAAAATGTCAGGATGTAGTTTGTTTGTTTTCGAAGGTCTGATACAGTGGTGAGAAATTCATTTTTGTCAAGGTCATAGTTTTTGCAATCTCAAGATGATCAATGGTTTTTCAAATGGGAAGATGTTTCTTTTTTTATTATTAAGACGTTGTAGCTGATGTTCAGACGAATCCAACGACCTATGATATCATGATCTTGAAATGATTTTTCACCAAAATACACGTGTAAAAACGGGACATCGTGATGTTATTGACAATAAGAATACCCGAATAATGTAATTGAATTTTTTGTGCAGAACATTTATTGTGACAAATGTTCGAAGTGATGGTCATTAACCTTGACACATTTTTAAGACGTCGGATGAATGATTCTTTCGACCTTCGAATAGTTTATATATATATATATATATAGATATATATAGATATATATATATATATATATATATATATATATATATATATATATATATATATATATATATATATATATATGATGGCCCCCCTTCACACCGTACAACCTTTGTCTGGAAAATTTTATTGTGACGTCGATAATTACCGAGTTATTTTGGGTGGCAGGGATAAGAAATACACCCTGTATATATACACATGTGTGTATATCTATACGTAATTATCGACGTCACAAAAAAATGTTCCAGACAAAAGTTGTACGGTGTGAAGGGCGCCATCAAATGCAATCAATTTTTTTTTATTTCGGTGGAGGCACTGACACACAGCAAAGGTCACTTCGACTTTTTCAAATGGAATGGTAAATTTTTTCCAACCATCATGTCCAGCACCTCAAGCCGCATAAAAAATAATAGGGCGTCAATGTCGTTCAAGGTTATTCAAGGTCACCTATTAAAATGAAATACAAATCTAAATATCTCGTATCACTACCAAATGTTTGGTAGTGATCCGAGATATTCAGATTTGTATCATCGATACTGACTTCGAATGACCTTGAACAACTTTGACCCCCTAATGTTTTTTTTTCATGCGGCGTGAGGTGCTCCACAAGATGGTTGAAGAAAAAATGTACCATTCCATTTAAAAAAGTGGAAGTGACCTTTACTGTGCGCCAACGTCTCCGTCGAAATAAAACAAAAAATTGGTCGCATTTGATGTCCCCCTTTACGCAGTACCACTTTTGTCTGGAACATTTTTTTCTGACGTCGATAATTACCAAGCTATTTTGGGTGGCAGAGATAAGACGGACTCTCTGTATATATATATATATTAGACTGATTCAAAAAAAAAAATTTTTTCTGGATTCTCGTGCTATTGTTGGGCACTGATAAAACAAAATTTCTCTAAAAAGATGGGCGCGGTCACTCAATTTTTAGAGGTGGCTATCTAGACTTTTTTGTATTTGAATTTTTTTTAACGAACGTATTGCATTTAAACATAGTCATGGCTTCGGATTACGGATAAAAATCGGAAAAGTTTTGAGTTTGTTCTTTTACAAGCATAACAGAGAAAAACTGACCATACGTCGAAGTGCACACGAAACGATGAAAGAAATTTTCGAACAATGGAAATGTGCTGACATTCCAACGCGTCGATTGAATAACGCAATCTTGAAATCAATAAAACTCCATCTAGTCTGGAAACAACTTTTAAAAAATCGAGTTAAAAAGAATTTGCCGTCACAAATATCGAAGGAGCGTAAATTTAAGAGAGATTTGGACAAACTGTTCAACGTTGCACATTTTCGTTCTGCCCAAAATGTTAACGAACTTGAGAATGGCTGGGAAGAAATGTAAATGAGTTTGAAGATAATATAAGCGTAGCATTTTGAAAATGTAAATATACGATTTATGAATAAAAGCTTATAATTTAATTTTTCGTAAAAAGTGCGAAATGTTAATGCGGATAAATAAATCTACATGAATAACGAGAGTAGTATAGACGCCATTATTGATCTACCTGGATTTGAATTGTGAATATTGCACCCTTTTCAAATTGTTAGAGTTTATTTTTGTTACGAAACAGCTGCTGGATGTGATTTTTATCCGTAATCCGAAGCCATGACTATGCTTAAATGCAATACGTTTGTTAAAAAAAATTCAAATACAAAAAAGTCGAGATAGCCACCTCTAAAAATTGAGTGACCGCGCCCATCTTTTTAGAGAAATTTTGTTTTATCAGTGCCCAACAATAGCACGAGAATCCAGACATTTTTTTTTTGTTGAATCAGTCTAATATATATATATACATATATATATATATATATATATATATATATATATATATATATATACATATACATATATATATGTATGTGTGTGTGTGTGTGTGTGTGTGTGTGTGTGTGTGTGTGTGTGTGTGTGTGTATATATATATATATACCTATCGTGTCTTTCGTTGCTGTCGTTCGATAAAGCGGAAATGGTCGAAACAAAGCAGGCGAAAAACAATGAACAATTAATTACGGATCGAGCGTTTGCTCCTCGGCCGCGTTAAATTCACCGTGATGAAATATATATATATAGCGTTCTTTGATACGACGCTGCGGTCTTCACAACTCACCGTAGTATTCCGAGTTTTGCATAAAAGAGATATCTTCCGCTCTCTCGTAACGTATACCCTTCTAAGTTTCGCGAATGAGAATATATATCGAGATCGCCCTTGGACGAAGGTACGGCGAATCACTGGTGAACGAGGACGGCAATGGGGAATGCGGGAGCTTAACGCAGCTTTGATGGTTGAGTGGGTAGTAAAGCGCCCTCGGATGAAGCTTCTGAGAGATATGCAATGCAATTAATTACGATATTCCGAGGGAGTAATAGGTCGATCTTTCTTCATACAGGAGGAAACTTTCCAGTATTGTTCGCATAAAGAAGTTTTATGGGGCACATAATTTTTCCTACCATTCCCCAAGTCTGGTATTAAAAAAAATAGAATTCAGAGTGGCGAGGCATTGTGCGGTGATTTTTGTCGCAATTTAATTTTCAAGTGTTGCACATCGAGCGAATCCGAACGACTGTTTTGAGAGACGGGCACTGATCACCCACGCGAGCCGGGACAAACCCAAACAAATTATTAGGTGGCCATTTTGGGGAGCGAGAATTTCGGAAATTCGCGAACAGTGCTTTGGACGCTGATAGACAAGGTTTATTAAAATCAAGTGAATGAGTTTCGTTGATCATTTTCTATTTGTATTAATTTTTGGATTATTGGATTATTGAATGTATTAATATTTGGATGTAGGAGATTGGATTAAAATGGACGATTTGGCATTGAAAAAAACGACTATTTTATAGGCACGAAAACATACTATTTTTCATAACTACGCCGTTTTGATAGATTTTGATATTTTTCGAAAATCCTACGTCATTGCACAGGAAATACCTTCCAGTTTAACGAAATTGTTCCCTTTTTCGGTTTCAGCTAATCAATCGGCCGGAATCATGTCAGCAGTGGAGGAACTTTTTTTTGGCGCCTCCGAAGGCAGCGCATAAGTCGCTTGGATCTCAATATTTTTCTATGAAAAAATTACGTAATATAGGTCAAATATAGCCAAATATATTCTTAATTTTCCGTAACATTTAATTGAGTACTTTTCTTCCAAAACATTCCCGAAAATCACCCAAATTTTCAGCGTTCACGCCGGTATAGCCCCTTAACGGTACACTTTGAGAATCCGTCGAAAGCAAAAAACCGCTATTTTCATAAATGTCAATTATCTGTCAGTGCCCAAATCAAACAAACTTTTCCACCGTTGGAAGTCAAGCCTCCATCCGCAACACGACAAAGCATTGTTACCAAAAGATCCCCCAACTATTCAACATTCAGGGGTAGGGGGCTCTATGCTGGGACGAGATACTTCCATAAATTCAAAAGCTCACAAGTTGATGCCGAAACTATTTATCGAGTCTCGCGCTGCGACATTAATAACCCTGTCGTAGTTCTGCCACGCGAGGTACATCGTTGCGAGCCCTTGTCTCATAACGCTGCCCCTTCTTTGTTCAATTTTACGAGAAATTATAATGAAAATTCGCTTCCGTATATTTTGCCGGCGATCACACCGAGAGGAATCGAGCCCTCGGTATACGAACGAGAAATTCTCGATTCTTTCCAGACAATGTAATCATGAATTTTCCTGCGTCAAAATTGCAATTAACCCTCGTGTATTCATGGCAACCGAGCGCGATGGGACCGAAGGAAATTTTGAGTGCGGGGGTGCGATCGAGCGGCTTCAATATTCCGTAATAGCTGGTGCGTCAGACGCCGGGCACGTTTGTTGCGGTGAATGTCGTTCATTATAGTCAACGGTCTTCGTATGCGCGAAGGTGCAGGGCCAAGAGGGAGGGGGAGGGAGAGGGAGAGAGAGAGAGAGAGAGAGAGAGAGAGAGAGGGAGAGAGAGAGAGAGCTCGGTGTGAATGCCTGTCAACCCAGGTGTTCTCCTATGAGAAATGGATCAACCTGGAGAATTTCCCTCGCTGGAGTCTCCCGCGATGTTCCTTTGATCCCCGCCTGCCCTTTGAGGCGATATCCTCGTCAATGTCCTCCCGAGGGTGAAATGCAAGCTAACTCCAAGGTTACTCGAAAATTCTTCATTCATTGTTCCATCGGATTCCCCGTTTCCACGGTTCCCGCCGTTTTCTCCTCTGCAGCAAGGGCTGCTCTGAGGTTTCCCTTTGCTTCTGCACCACGGATCTCCGAGTGCCTGGTGCGCAAATCTGTAAAAACTGTGATTTTTCTGCACCCGAGATTGAAACGGAGTTTGCGGTCTCGCAAAAGAACAGGTTGATTTTCAAGATTTTTTTTCGATGTGAATATTGGTATGACGAGGTTGGGGATTTACAGACGATTGGTAGGGAGTCTTGCGAAGGTTGAGTTTTTTTCTCAATGAAAAATATCGATAAACAGCGACGGTATTATTATTTGAACGACGGGCTTTGCTTTAGGGCCAAGCGGTGGAGGTGTTGTGGAGCTGCTAGGGTCGTGTGAAATGAAGAATAGACAAAAATACTTTTTGTATTATAATGAAACTATTGTATGATCCGATGCTTTTTTTAAATTAAAAAAATTACGTAAATCGCAAGCTGGGGAAAAAAGGTTAGTTTTTTATTTAAAAAAAAAAAAAAAACAACTTTAATCGTTCGTCGGAAATGGACAAACGCATCAAAAAATCATCCGGTCATACCATAGAAAGTGTCATAAACTATGCTCTGTCCGAATTCAAAATGATTTTTTTTTCTTCGGTAGGATATATCTCTGATGATGGTTGGAAATGATTCATTGTCGGGGCGCGTGTTCAAAGTAGATCACTTCCGCAACTACGTAGTGGCTGTGTAGTCTTCGATAAAACTTGGCCGGATGTTATCTTGCTCGAGAATTCTCCGGCTGCTTCTGCCAGCGGCAATCCTATTACAGTTAAGCGCGTGTCGTCGTAATTCAATCTCAGTCCCTCGCGGACAGTAGAACTGGCTCGGGTCCTTTGCCATGGCAGCCCAGTGAGCGAAGTGAAAAAATCTCCGCGTAACCGGGACCTGTCCATTATTAAATTTGATCAAATATTTATCATTGAACTATGATGAGGCGAAGTTTAAAAATCAAAGGGCTTGTGACATCTCGTGGGTACGTGGCTTCCGGGGTATGCCGTTTCCGGATTCTGACAGCTTTACCTATCTGACCAAAAAATGACAAAAAACATTATAACATATCGACATTCCGATCATTTTTTGAATGGGCGATGTCAATCTATACATATAAGCAGGGTTGCAAATAATGCGTTACTCTTTGTATTGAAAAAAAAAAATTCATTACCCGTTACATTACATTCAGTGATGTAACAAATTTCGATTACTCATCACCTTACATTTTGTAATGCAAACAATTGCCATGACTCATTACATTGGATTTTGTGATGTGAACAGTATTAATTACTCATTGGATTAAATCTTGTAATGTAAAAATTACCATTCCTCATTACATTACATTTTTTAATGTGAAATATTTTCATTGCCCATTAAAATGTAATGAGTAATGGCACTTTGTACATTACAAAGTCCAATGTAATGAACAATGGAAATATTTTACATTACAAAATGTAATGTAATGAGAAATGGATTTTCTTTACATTACAAAATGTAATGTTATGAGCAATGGAATTTTTTTACATTATAAAATATGAGGTGATGAGCAATGGAATTTTTCACATTAGTAATGCAATGCAATGTAAAAAATGCCCATTACTCATTACAGTGTAATGAGGATTATTATTCGTTTCCCATTAGGGGCAGCGGTTTTTGCACTGGGTCGATCTGACCCGATGGGAAACGAATAATAATCCATATTACCTTGTAATGAATAATGGAGATTTTTTACATTACATCAGTAATGTGAACGAATTCCATTAATCACTACCATGCATTTTGTAATGAAAAAAATCCATTTCTCATTACATTAAATTTTGAAATATAAAAAATTCCCTTTACTCGTTACATTACATTTTGTAATGTGGAACATTTTCACCAAAAATGCAATGTAATGTGCAATGACGAAAAATTCCATTACCCATTACATTGAACTCTGTAATGTAAAAAAATGTCTATTGCCCATTCCAATGTAATGTGTAATTGAATTTTTTGTCATTACACATTACATTACATTTTGTAATGAAAGTGTTTCACATTACAAAATGTATTGGAATGAGTAATGGAGATTTTTTACAATACATATTGTAATGTAATTAGTAGTGGGGATTTTTTACATTACAAAATCTAATGTAATGAGTAACGGAAATTGGTTACATTATAAAATATAATGTAATGAGGAATGAAATCTTTTTTACATTACTGAATGTAATGAAATGGGAAAAAGAAATAATTTTTCATTATCAATTAAAAAAGTAATCAATAAAGCATTACTTTTTCATTACGAATTTCGCAACCCTGCATATAAGACAGATCCGTGACTGACTGACATTTGGAAAACGCACAGCCTAAACCGTTAAAGACAAAAACATGAAATGTTGAAGACGTTTGCTTGAGAAAATGTAGAGGGCCGCTGAGAAAGAATTTCTCGAAAATGCAATCTTAAGGGGATGAAATGGGGTGTAAAAGTTTGTATGGAAAATTGTCCTCCTTGCGCGTATCAACGCGGGCGGAAGCTAGAATTCCATGATTCTCATCATCCAACATGGTGGCCTACCATTCGTGCAGAAATTGTCGTAGGTGTCCGATTCGATTCCCACACATGTCCTGCCTTCCTGATAGGGATCCAATGGTTCGTCTCATTGGACTCCTATAGGTACTCAAGCGTCACTGTCATTGTCCAACAAAATCCGAAACGATTTTTTATGTATCCCATCTTATTCTGTCCGTGGAATTTTTCGAACAAAACGTATGGATATGCGAAATGAGCGTATCGTAAAAAAAAGTCAATCATATCTTACAAAAAAAGTATAAATCTCTTAAAGGGATATGCCTAATTATAACAGTCGAAAACAGCTCATTTTTGAAATTTTTTAATAGAAAATCGTCATCATACATTTTTACAAAAAATGAGGTATTTAAAAAAGTATTATCTGAAGAACACGCTGTCATTTTTTTGTGTACAAATATTCAATTATAATCGTCTTTTGCGGTGAGCAATGTTCTTCCGGACCAGGTTTTCTAATTCCAAAAAATCAATCACATGTCGTTAGTATATTAGCTGCTCCTATGATTACTCGAAGCAATTTCCGAAACATTAAGTTTAAAAAATGGGGCGTATTAAAATTGAGTCTTGATTTTTTCGGAGAAAATAGGAATTTTCGGTTCATCAAATCGAAAGTATACTTAAGAAAAAAATTCTTCGACCAAATAATATATTTTCACACCTAAAAAACGCCCTAAAAATTTCAGAAAAATCGATGCAGTAGTTCCGGAGATATTTTGCTCACGGACATTGAAAATGTACTTTGGCGAAAAAAGCGTTTAAAGTTTCAAACGACGCTCCGAGCGTTCCGACAGCGTCAACATAACAGCCTATAAATCTGTCAATTCTGAACCGATCACCTTGAAACTTTCAGGAAACATTTATAAGGTGATATACTGTCAAAATAGATTAGTTCTCAAAAAAGTGACTTTTCGATTTTTAGTAGGCACAACCTCTTAAAAAAGTATACCTCAAAAATCGATATGCATCACTGAAAATTCACTACAATTATCGTTTATCATTTATTTCCCTATCCTTTGACACAACATCACCACACACGTACGGGCTCACGAAGCATTCTGTTGAGGGGTTAGGCCACAGTAACGGGTATAAAATCGTGTGGGACTTTGACAATTTTTTTTCGTATAAAAAAGTGATTCACTGATAAAATTAATTACACATCTAATTAGCATGAATATCAAGCTGTTAGAAAAAATATTTTTTTTTTCGATGTACAAAATGGTCTACTCGAAACTTCTCGAAAACAGCTTTTTTCCAATTGGCGTGACAAATAAATTCAACAATTTTCACTCGATTTCCTTCACATTTAAAAGTTATGTTCCTAATTGCATTTCGCAGAGAAGTACGTGCGGAATTTCTGATTAATCGAAAACGTTTCATTCTATGAGCAATCTATGAGCAGTTATAACGTAATTTTTCACTGAAAATTCATTTCTTAAGTTCAAATACCTACATCTTTTGAATGAAACAATATTTTTAAAATTCCGTACGTACTTCTCTAGGTATTCTAATGTAGATTGACGAGAATTTTTGTTTTTTGTTATAGGTAAAAAATTGTGGATGCTAAATGTCACGCCCCGGAGCGCTTAAAAAAAGATATCAAAAGAAAATATTAGTAGTCGGCCATTTTGTACATCGAAAAAAAAATGTATCTATTTTCTAACAGCTTGATATTCATACTAAACAGATGTTCATTAATTTTATGAGTGAATCACTTTTTCACAAGAAAAACAATTGTCAAATTTGCACAAGATTTTATATCCGTTACTGTGGCCTCACCCCTTAATGTTTCAACTCGCCGAATCATGCGAATCGTGGATTCTCATCACCATTCGCATGATTTCAATTATTACGTGCTCTTGCAAGCCGCACTACTACCCGGCTGTAAAATTATTATTGTTATTTTGTACTTTTGGAACGGTCAAAGTCCGTATCTCAAAGAAAGAAAAGAATATGATGATTCCAGGTTGCGAGATAGTGCAAGCGTTCGGTCGTATGCGGACCGAGGTGATAACTTCAGCTGAGCAATCCAGAAGTATACGTATACGAAAAGTGGTCCGTAACAGTGAGAATTCTCACACTGCGTTCATCCAGGATCAGTGCAGAATCCAATTGGATCCCAATGATGACAGCCTACGTGCGCTGTCCCTAACAAATCCCCACAGAGATGTGGGTGCTCGTGGGGCTCCCCAACCAATTCCTACACGGGAAGAAGAAGGGATATTTTCCTTTGGCAGAACCATCGAATTCCAGTTGCCAAATAAAAAAAAACCACTGTCAACCAACCTCCAATCGCTAAATGGCGCGGAATTAACTTGGATTCCTATCCCGTCACGCCGCATTCCTATCAAATCCCTAGAGTCATTTGGGGTTCCTGGGGGGTGTTGTAGTGGGGCAACTGGGGGCTCCCCAGAAAATGTCCGTGTCTCAGCCCGCGCGATACCTTCGCGAGCAAGTTTGGCGCTTCAATTTATTTACCCAGTGACCCCCCGTCACTGGGCCCGGCGTCTTACCTGGCCCAGGGATGAAAAAAAATCCGAAGTCAAGGAAGTTTCGACGTTGGCACGCGGCAGAAGAAGTTCGCGCCGAGTTGCGTCTACGTTGGGCCGAGAGTGCGTTGGATTGCTGCAGCAGCAGCAGCAGCATCGATTTTTCACCCTCGAGCTGTGTCGTCTCCGTCGGCGTCGACGTCTCGTCGACTCTCTCGGCTCGGGGAAGCCACGAGAGCGAGGCAGAGCAAGAGAGAGGGAGAGAGAGAGAGTCGCATATGCGACGAGGGGGTGGTTGGGTTGCATACGGAAAGTCATCGCGAGTCATTGACATCCACTGGTGTCGCGAGGGTTCCCCGACGCGTAGGCGGACGACATCAAGTGCCTCGTGGCTTCCACCGTTCCTTCCACCCCCCTCCCCCTCCGGCCCCCGACACCCCCGCACCACGTGTGTGCACGTACGTGCGATAGCCCCGACGAGGGGAGTGAACTCTTGGTGCGCGATGCACATGCAGAGGGCGCTCTGGCTGCAACGAGCCCGCGACCCTTCGAAAGCTTCCATACACGCCTACACGCATACGTCACTGGGTACGTTGCCATACGAGAAGCTTCGTACTTCGTACAACGGAAACTGGTATGCACCCCTACACATACGCGCGTGTATTTGGCGGAAAGAGTTTGCGCGACGTCTATGTACTTAGCAGGCTCGTCTACCATCCACCCTTGTGCACGGGGCTAGCAGCCCGCTCTCGTCGTCACATCGATGATTTTGTCGGGGGCTGCTTTTTCTCCCTCTCTCTCTCTCTCTCTCTCTCTTTGGCTATCTCTTTCTCTCTCGGGTGCACTCTCGACCCTCGCGTCCTCGAGCTCCGCTGCATTTCTCAAAAGAAATGACGGCGTATTCCACATCCCTCGTATTTTCGATGCTCGACACGATTTTTCTTATGCTCGACGGAGCTCCGAGACGTGTGCACGCGGCTTCTTCTACTTCGTATTTCCGGCTTAATGACTCTGAACATTTTCTCGTGTGTACTCCGACGTATGGTGGATTCACTGCGGGTGTAATCCAAACGATCGAGTCATGCGATGCTTAAATGAGAAAAAAATGATTATTTGATCATGTGTGTCTTTATATATATATATATATATATATATATATATATATATATATATATATATAAACAAACACACAGAAAAAATCATCATCATACCTAAAAATGATTATTCGATCTTGGGTATGATGATGATATTTCATGTGTATATATATATATATAGTTAAACATATATATACTATAAACGACTTGATCGTTTGGATTACACCTGCAGTAAATCCACCATACGACGAAGTACACACAAGAATATATATGTGTTATATATATATATATATATATATATATATATATATATATATATATATCGAAAAATCGTTCATTTAAAATGTAAATGTTTATAATCATTTATATAAACGATATTATATAAAATCATGTATATAAAATTCAAGACACATACAATGATTATTTGATCATGGCTATGGTTGATTATGATATTATAGACAAATATATATACGTATATATTGTCTGCGTCTTCATGCATCGCATGACTTGATCGTTTGATTATACTCGCTGTAAATCATCGAGTCTTTAAACTTGGTATAAAAAATAAAAAAATCTATTGTATTAATTAGATTTAAATCAAAGATATACACACATATGGGTATATATATATATTTTATTTCCTCCACTAGAGAAATAGCAAATATCATACAAAACGTTCGCATTGCACCATTTTATGATACGCCGATAATGTAATTAGATATGTAAATACACATGTGTCTATATATATATATACACATATGTGTGTGTGCGTATGATAAGAGCGGGAGAGAGATTGAGAGAGAGAGAGAGAGAGAGAGAGAGAGAGAGAGTCTGAGTCCCAATTATAACTGAGATCGAATAATCATTGTTTTTTTTTCTATTAGAAATTGCATTTCATCTATTAGAGAGATAGGAATTATTATTCAGGTATTTTGGGTAGCACCATACGTTTACCATACGTGTATTATATAATGTCATTCATGTATATGTATATATATATATATATATTTATATTGAGTCAATATACGACACATATTCTGCAGGCTGTTCTCGCAAACCTCGTCTCCTCCCTCTTTCGTTCGTGTTTCCGCCCTAGGCCGCCCGATCCCCAGAGGTATAGGATTTTGTCTCCGATTATTAGATGTTCGGTTGCCTTCCCATAATTACTCCTCGAATTCCCGACGCTCGCGCGTGACACGCTGTGTCGCGGGAACGCGCGACGATATAATCGATAAACCTATGCTGCATTGGGGATGCTGATACGAGCGAGGGAAAGAGAGATAGAGAGAGAGAGAGAGAGAGAGAGAGAGAGAGAGAGAGTTTGCTCTCGATTCTCTTCACATGTCATATTGAGAAGATCAAAGATAAAAGTAATTGCCCCCAATCACACCGGCTGAATTGTACTCCAAACCAAAAAACTCAAACAAAACTAATCGGGAATCGAAAGACATTGGGAGCAGTGAATCGAAACAAACGAACGAGCCCAATCAAACCGGAATGAGATTCGAACGAGATTGCGTTGTTAAAAAACGAAAATGTGAGCAGCGAACCTAAATAAATCCAAACAAACGAACAAGACCAAACAAGCCGAAACGAGAAGCCAACGACTTTGCTTTCTAAGAAAACGGAAATTACCGCAGCGAACCCAAACAAGCTCGCGCGAACGAATAAACCCAAACAAACCCAAACGAGAATTTATAGACATTGCATTGTGAGAAAACGGAAATGGGTCGAGGAAACCCAAACGAAACCAAACGATAATCGAAAAACATTGCATTGCAAAAAAAACGGTACTTGGCGCAGCAAACTTAAGGGGCTGTACCGGTGTGACACTTCCAAAAAATCGATTTTTTTTTGCCTTTTTCGATAATTTATACTTTCAAGAATATTCTGTAAAAATGTCAAGACCGTATCTCGATCACTTTATCTTGCAAAAAATCTATAGTTAAGGGATCGTCTCAGTGTGAAATTTTCGAAAAATCGATTTTTTGTTGTTGCATTATCCGATAGTGTACACTGTAATAAACATTCTCTCAAATTTTTAAATCGAAATTCAAATTATTACGGTCGCTACAACGTTTCTTGTAGAAAGGGAATGGAGCGAGATATCTGCCTCGCCAATCTTTAAACGCGTTTTTCTCAGAATAGTGTTTTTCAAAACGGTTTCCACTCTCAAAGGAAGAGTTTTGAAGATATCTAGTTCCCCTTTGAAGAGAACATTTTTAACGTCATTCTTTATAGCGCTATGGAAGCTTTTTTTTGGAAATCTTCCTATTTTATTTTACGAAAAACTATCGAGAAAAAGGGCCAAATTCGATACTTTTGTTCAAACCGCCGCCATTTCGTCAAATTAAAAAAAAAACCCTTCCATAGCGCGATAGCGACTTTCCTACAGATTAATCATCTTTTTGAAATTTTCGTTTCAGATCAAAATTGCGGCCGCAATCGTGGAAACCGTACAGGACCTTTTTTTATTACGTGTAATTTCAACAATTTTTTTAACTATTGTACATCCAATAAATAAACATTAAAAAAATCATTTTGTATTCGTCATGAATGTATTTATTTATTTAAAAAAAACCGGACCGATTAGTTTATTTGAACATTTAAAAAAAAAATCGCGAAAATCAGTGATTTTTCGGAGGGTTACACTGAGACGATCCCTTAAATCTTCAAACGCGTTTTTTCTCGAAATGAGATTTTTCAAATTTGCTGACATTGTAACTCAAAGAGAAATTATCCGATTGACCCGAAATTTGAACTCTCTTGAATATATTTACTCCACAATGACGTAGGATATTTTTGATTGGATGAAAATGGACGAATTGGCATTGAAAAAAACGTTCATTTTGTAGGCAAGAAAACAGACTTTTTTCATAACCACGCCATTTTGTTAGATTTCGATATTTTTCGAAAATCCTACGTCATTGTACAGGAAATACATTCCCGTTTAACGACATGTTTTCCTTTTTCGGTTTCAGCAACCCAATCGGCCGGAATCATGTCAGCAGCAGAGGAACTTTTTTTTCGCTTCCTTCGCAGCGCACAAGTCGCTTGTATCTCAATATTTTTCGATGAAAAAATCATGCATCATAGGTCAATTATAGCCAAATATATTCTTAATTTTCCGAAACATTTAATTGAGTACTTCGCTTCAAATAAAAATCCCGAAAATCACCAAAATTCCCAGCGTTCACACTGGCATAGCCCCTTAAGTAAATTCAGACAAACCCAAAAAAATTCAAAAACCCAAACAAGAATCGAACAACGTCGCGTCATAAGAAACCGGAAATGGGCGCAGCGGAGCCGCGCCACGAGATGCTTTTCCCTTCGCTTACCGCGTTCCACTTCCCAAAGAGTGCCCACGTGAATGTATCCTTCGTCCTCGTGAATTTGCGCCACCGCAGGATATCACGGAATTGGATGCTGCAGTTTTCACTCTCGCGCGGATATCGCATCCCCTGCTCGACGCATCGCGCGTTCACCGTCGCCTTTCCACGCGATAAGATCCTGCTGCAGGAAGACGCCAGAGTGGATAGACGTATGAAGACGGGAGGATGAGAGAGCCGCGTCGCTCCTGAGAGTGCTCCCGCAAAAGGATAGGGTTTCATCTCTCGTAGTGGATCCTGCGATGGTGGGACCTTTTTTCCGATGACGCGGGCCTCCAGGTATATACATACATACATACATACATACATACATACATACATACATACATACATACATATATATATATATATATATATATATATATATATATATATATGGGTTTGGGTCCCAAGTGACGCCTCAGGTTACCAATCATTCTACACCAAGTGTTTTCAGCCACTGCACCGTGAGGTCCATGCGAGGCAATCCCTTTTCTCAACAGACTCGGACTACAGGGTGTCTCGGATCAACCCGTGCAGAAATTCTCGTATGGATCCAATTGGATTCCTATATTTGTCCCTGCTTCCTGATAGGCATCCAATCCGTCATCGCAATTGGAATTTCCATACGCTGCCAAAAAAAAATATTTAATTTAAATGGTATCTATAAAAATCAAATAGGTTTTTTCCTTGGTTCACGGCCTACTACGATCTCTTTTGTTTCAAAGATATATTTTTATTTGTTTCAGCTGTTCTCTTTAAATATTGAATTTAATCAAATTGAATAAATAAAAATTCGATTTAACGAAATCTTTGTTTGCTTACAATGTACACTTTAAATCGAAGTGTACTGTATGCATGAAATATTTCATAAGTCCAAAATAAAGAGAAATACTTAATTGAGAATTTTGCGACAACGATTTTGTATCGTAATTCGTCATTCGGTGGGCTTTTGAGATGATTTCTGCCGGAGAAAATATTTCACCTATATGGGAATCGAACCTAGATGGGAGCTACTCATAGCTACGCACGCTGCTCCTATGATACCGAGTGCTTGCGTAATCTTAGTCGCAGATATGGCTGAGGGACCAGCCAGTGAAAAAAAAATCCACAAATAATTTTGATAAATCGCGTTACTTTATTGGAAAATATTCACCGAGTGTCGAAATTAAAAAAAAAAATTCTGACGTTTTTTCTCGTTGATTACCATTTTTTAACATTTTTCCATTCAAATGGCTGTATCTTTGACAAGATTTGACGTATTTACATTCGTAAAAAACGAAAATGTGCGTCTTTTTCTAATCTTCAAAAAAAAAATTAATTTAGATTTTATTGAGCAAGTCGAACGTCCGTTTCAGGGCAAAATATGCGAAAATATTTTTTTTCAAGGAAAGGCACTCGTTATTTTTTTTTTTTAATTTCCCCGAATTGTGAATATGAAAAACGGATTTGTGGTATTTTTTATATTATGGGATTCCTAAACACCGTGAAGTAACAGCTATTTTAATTTAAAAAATTTTGTTAGTAATATTCGCTGTATGTTTACCAGGTTTTTGAAATACTTATGACATATATGTTCAATTATGTTATCAACAAGCCGTCGAAAAAAGTTCTTTCGAGAAAAACGCGTTTAAAGTTTGTTTGGGTTACATAAATACATAAAAAAGTTTTAAAAAATTCATTTCGAAAATGTATCTATTAAGTGTAACAACTTTAATATCAATATCTGTAATACAAAACTATCAAAAAATTGATGAAAATAGCCTTTTTTAGCGTCTAAAGTGAGAAGACCCCTTAACCTTTATTCGGCACAGTTCAGTGGAGAGACGTACTCGTCACACTAGGGTCGTTTGCACCCCAGAGACGAAAACCGTTATTATAAATAAACTATTTAACATTTCAACTTGAATTTTTTTTGGGACTTCCTGAAAAATTCTTTTTCAAAGTAGTGTATGTTATATCGGCAAAAATTTGATTTAAATATATGAAAAAAATAAAAAATGCGAAAAAAAATTAAAATTGCGAATATTGTGGGGTGCAAACCACCCCAGTCTGCCATATACGGGTTAAGGGCTTCTTTCTAAATAATGAAGCGGGCCCCAGTGTCCTTTCAAAAGGACAATTATGGAGGCACTTGCTTTCAAATGCCACCGATTCAGTTAAAAAGCACCAGTCAACTTCACCCAAACAAAATTCCCCAAAACATCCCCTCAGCTTTGCATTCTTACCAACTATTCGATCACGTGACCAAGATGCATTCCGCAAGATAAAAATGACAACCGAGTTGCCCAACTTTGAGGATAACCGTTTCTCATACCCAAAGCTTTCAATCCCAAAATCAATGACCCACTTTTTCAATCTCCGATCGATTCCAAAAATTCACCCCTAGTGGATCCGCCCCCGTTGATCGTGGGTTATGCTATACAAATTTCCGGGCCTCCACAAAATAAATCCAATCCCACGCGATAAGATTAGCCGGTAACGAAAGAATAAGAACAGGCAGGTTGGAGGGCGCTATGTACCGTGGGCTAAATTATTAATCCACCCTCTCAGGGCGGCCTCTCCCAACAGGCAAGCGCGACGCGCAATCGTGTCCGAATCGCTCGCATGCATCGGGTCTTATCGCGCTCGGTAATTCCTTCTTATCGCTGGCAAATTACAATTCGTTAGGTGAATGCGTTACATAGATGATAACGTAATTATGGACTTTGATAGCGGTTTTAAGCATGTGAACTGTGGTACCCTTGTACTCTCTTTCCCCCTCTCTCTCTCCTAGGTTGAAAATTATTCGACATGTACTCGGTGAGTTGCGGGGGAGAGGGGGGTCTGTGGCCACGATGCCCTTCCAACGTTGAGAGGCAAGTCCTGATTTATTGTGATTCACTCTTTAGTAAAGCGACGCTTTAATTACGGTCGACGATAACGCGCGGTTTACTCACGCCCACTCGTAACTCATAGAAAATCTAGAATGCGCCTACGCGTGTGTGTATATATATATATATATATATATATATGTATGTATGTATGTATGATGTATGTATGTATGTATGTATATATGTATGTATGTATGTATACGTGTATGAAAGTGTATAGACGATGATGATAATCTCGAGTCTCCGCAACGGCAGCAACGCCGTAAACTTATCACGTCGACCAGGCCACACAAGGGGCAACCGTAAAGTATAGATTAGGTTACGTGGACGGTCAACGCTACTGCACGATGAACGAGAAACTACTCCCAATGTTTTTATCGCATTAGTGCTCTCGACTAATTTCCATCAGGTTGTATCCAGTGGACGATGTCGAACAACAGCCGGGGGATAATCGTCTTGACGTTTGAGGTCCATCGTGCAAGCTCGCGGGCCAATATCAGTTGGTGATGATGAAGATGCGGAGCAGCACTTTGCAGTTCGAGCTGCAAGCCGTTTATCTCTATCGCGAATAGAGGGGGCCGGGTCAGTGGAATTGACATTTCATTCGGTAGGATGGATTTTAATGCTGGGTGGTTTCAGATGATTGGTCTCCATTGGTGGACCGGAATTTTGAGGTTGATCCGGCTGCGTTGCGGAGCTGTCAGGCTCGATGGATCATGTTGGAAATATCGCTCAAATGGAATGGGCAAGATTCGTAGGATGGATTGTTCGTCTGGTAGGATGGATTTCAATGGTGGTTGGTTGGAATCTATTCGACTGGAGGATTAGAATTGATCAGGCAGCATTGCAGGACTGTCAGGCTGGATGGACCATTTTGGGATCCTCGCTCAAATGGAATGGTCAAGATCCGTGCATAGCATTTTTCGTCGCGCAGTATAGACTTTCATGCCGGTTGGTTCTAACTGATTAGAGTGGAGAATTAAAATTGGTGAGGCGCTATTGCTGAGCTTTCAGGCTTGATGGACAGTTTTTTTATCTTCGCTTAAATGGAGTGGACAAGATTCCATTCGATGAAAAATCGCTCTCTGATCATGTACATTCCAATCAAGATCGGAGAAAAACTGTCAGCTCCATTGTGAATACTAGACAAAATGATTACCCCCATTGAGTAAGGGCTAGTCTCGAAATCATTTGAATTCATCATTACCAAGCTCTATAGTAACTGAGGGATGATGATTTCGTTCCCAAGCTCAGGATCCAATTAATCCAATCAAATGTCCGTCAAGCGTACCATGCTTCATATCGATTCGTCATAATTTATCGGACTTTTTTACAGTGCGCATGTGCGTCATTATCCGCTGAATTGTTAAAGGATAAGAATCTTCCATTTCGATGATGCGTTACTCTGATCGTGCTTTTGGCATGAAGCAAGCGGAAGAGTAAGAGCGAGAGATAGAGCACGATATATATATATATATATAGAGAGAGAGAGGGAGCAAAATGAGACCGAGGAAATAGGAAATTCACTGAATCAGCTTTTGAGGTGAGAGAGTCGAGAGCTTGTGCTGACCTCTTCCTGGTCTTCACCCCCTTGGCAACCCTTTTTCCCTTCACCCTTGATCCATGCCACTCGCCACCACGTAGGTATTGGTCAAGCCTTGCCCGCGAGCTCGATGCCCACAAGTCCAATGTCCTAGGGATGATTGATTGAGAGGGGGAAGAAAGAGAGAGAGAGAGAGAGAGAGAGAGAGAGAGAGAGAGAGAGAGAGAGAGAGAGAGGGGGGGGGGAGGGAGAGAGAGGGAAAGAGAGGGAGAGAGAGGGAGAGAGGGGGAGAGAGAGAGAGAGAGTGAGAGCAGGATTTTCAGAAAAATGCTGTACGCGCTAGAGCGATCGCGATAGGTCGAGTAACGGACGATGCGGCAGAGCGAACGAGCCGCCTGGTGCACCGTTGTGAAAACGTCAAGGAGGGTGCAGAAGAGGCAGAGGGCCGAAGCAGAGGGTGAAAAGGGGCTACCACGGTTTGGGGGTTTTCCGCGTGCACGCGAGACGAGATTCTCGATCGGCAAGAGAGTGGGGGGGGGGGGTGCAAGTTTGAAAGGGGTTAAAACCGACGGATGAAAAGTTTCCCCCGCGGGACGTGAGTGGAAGGGAGAAAGATAGGACGGATGAAAGAGAGAGAGAGAGAGAGAGAGAGAGAGAGAGAGAGGAAGGGAAAAGCAGACTGAGAACGTGGAGAGGCACGAAAGAGTTTAGAGCAAACGAAAAAATGACTCGCCCGGGGGTGGGTTAATTTCCTTTGGCAACGCGCCTCTCGTTCGGCTACCTCTTTTCTCCTGCTACATCGCTCAACGCTTACGAACCATGCCGCCACTTGGGAATTGTGTCTTTCGTTTTTTATTGCTATCGAAATGCCTGTGCTAAAAAAGCCTCCCGAACAAACCCAAACAAACGGTTGCCGTTCAAACACTATAGGTCCAATTGGGTCGAATTCCGGATCGTGGATTTTGGATCCTAGAATATGGAAAATCCACGCTAACCTGACAAATCGAATCGGGCTTGAAAAAATCGTGAATGTGAAAATTCCGAAAAAATGAACATTTTCACGTAAGGGCCGAAGGAGGTCGCTTTTCCTTTTTTTTTGTCTACTAGATTATTCATTTGGGATGTGAAAAATTGGTATGTTATTAAGCAGACACTGAACTTATTTTGTGTAAATTTCTATGAAAAAAATTTAACAATGTTATTGAGGTGTAATAGAGGCTCTTATGAAAAATGTGGTCCAACGGCCAGATCAATAACTTGACAAAGGTTAGTTTTAAAAATAAAAGTAAAAAAAAAAATCTATATAAATGTATTTCTTGTTGTACGTAGCCATCTTCGAAAATAATGCACCCAAAATGACGAGTGTTAAAAAAAACGGATAATTTTGGCGAAATTTCAACTTATATTCAGGGGCTTAAAAAATATCGAATAAGAAAAAACGGCGACGTACAACGATATCTACTGCGATTGCGGAAATATTCCTCTTTCAAAAAAAAAAAATCAAACGATTATAGCCAGAGTTATGATTCTCGCCAGGTCGAGAAAAGTCGTTTCGAGAAAAACGCCATTGAAAGTTTTACTATACGTAAATCATTGTGCTACTTGCTCCCATTAAATCGTCTGTAACTTGGTCATTTTTCAATATTTGAACTTGAATCTTTTTCCACATATTGTTAAATATGTATACAATGAGAAAATGCAAAAAATCGATTTTTTTACCCGTCACCGTCGTATCCCGTAACATCACAATCACGTGATGTTACATACCTCCATGATCACATAGACCGTACAGCGTTAACATCCTTTTTCTTTGAATTCTACCTTTTCTCAGATCACAATTATTTTTCAACGTCATGTCAGCAATCTCGCCATAATTATTGATACCTAGCAACGATCGGATGAGCCCTTCTTTGCCTTTGGCAAAAAAAATTCCCACGCGCTAATACGATCGCGGGTGATTTTTTGCCATCACAATTTTTTTTAGACCTTTTTCAAACCTCCCCAATCACAAGCCGGGAAAAAGTGGCCATTTTTTTAGCCCAGGGCTAACATGAGGTATTTGCCGATCGCGGACTCGGCATACATAGAATGTACGATGCAAACTATCGTGCAAATTCGTTTCACGTCCATATTGTATAGCGCGAGGTTCGATGATGTAGCGGAGCACATATTATAATTCGCGGCACGCGAGGAATGCGTCCGCAAACTCGGTATCTCCGACGATAACGCACACACGCCCATGGACACACACACACACACACACACACACACACACACACACACACGTGAATACACACACACACACACACACACACACACACACACACGCACGCACACGCATACACACACGCGAATACACACACACGCACACACACACACGCATACACACACGCGAATACACACACACACACACACACACACACACACACACACACACACGTGTGAATGCACACACACACACACACACGTGAACACACACGCGCGCGCGCGCACACACACACACACACACACACACACACACATACACACACACACACACACACACACACACACACACACACGTGAATACACACACACACACACACACACACACACACACACACACACACACACACACACACACACACACACACACACACACACACACACACACACACACACACACACACGCACGCACACGCACGAATATATACCTCACCCCGTATATATTCCTTCTTCTCGAAAATGCTTTCTAGAATTTCAACGTAAACCACACGACTCGCATTCCTCGTGTCGTGGCCGACCGACCTGCTGATTAACTCCGTTCAGCCAAAATATTAATCAAGTCTCGGAAAAGGATTTCAAACTCGTAGCTATGGAGTAGGCTAGACTCGTCCAACCCCTGCCCCTTAAGGACCGTGTTATTTTAAACGCTTTTGGTGGTTAAAAAAATCCGTTTAGGATTGTTAATTAATATATTCGTTATTTGTGTGACACTTGTAACGGGTCTGCGTAAGCTCGGGAACTAAACAATAGTTCGATATTCAATATTTTTTGCCGATGAGAGCATTGGGATGGCGTGGTCGGGATTTTGCAGGCAATCGACACGTAGTCTTGCGAAGGCGGAGTATTTTTTTCATTGAGAAATATTGATAAACAGCAGAGTTATTATTATTTTCAGGATGTGCCGCCGTTGCTGCATGGGGAACCGGTGGAGATGGTTGCGGCGACGAGTCATTGGAAATGAATAATTTGAAAATGTACTTTTCGTATAATTATCGAACTTTCGTATGTCCGGATATTGTTTGAAAATTTGGACATTTAAAAGTGGCAAGATGCGGCAAAAAGCTTGATTTTCGACGAAAAATCTATTTTGATAATTTTTTTTACTGATACATGGGTAAATAAATCAAAAAATTATACGGTCGTACGATAGACATTTTTATAAATTGCGCTCCGTCTGAATTTAAAATCGATCGGATGGATACATTTTTAGATATCACTTACATCGATTTATATTGGTGTACAAATAAGTTTTAGGACACTTCGATTTTGTATCATAACAGCTATTCTAAATTAATTCAAAGGTCCCGCTCACTTATCATAGATGGCGCTTGATATGTAGTATCGAAACGTAAAGGAGTCATAAATATAACCTATAAATTCTGTAAATTAAACATGCAGACCGATAAGCTATTTATTAGACACTGCATTCGCTATGAATTCCATCAAGGAAAAAGTGTTAGGAAAGCGTGTGAATCGATATGTTCTGTTCTTGGAGACAACATTGTATCTAAAAGTACATGTAAGTATTGGTATAAGCGATTCAAAGAAGGTGATTTCGACGTTAGTGACCGTGAACGCACGGGGCCTCCTGTAAAGGTGGACGATCAGGAACTGCAAGCGTTGCTGGATGAAAACTCTTGTCAGACGGAGAAACAACTTTCGGAACAGCTTGGAGTAACTCAACAAACTGTTTCTTATCGTTTAAAAGCAATGGGTAAGATTCGAAAAGGAACAAAGTGGGTACCACACTTTCTGACTCAACAAAATAAAAACAGCCGTCTTAACATTTGTGTGAGTCTTTACAACAAGCAACATAGAAAGTCTTTCTTGTGGAAAATTGTGACCGGCGATGAAAAGTGGATTTATTTTGATAATCCGAAACGCAAATATCATTGGGTTGACCCCGGCGAGCCGACAACATCCACGCCAAAGCGCAATGTTCATTGTAACAAAGTCATGCTGTGCATATGGTGGGATATGAAAAGCGTACTGTATTATGAACTTCTCAAACCTGGTCAAACAGTTACTACCGATCGCTATTGTCATCAATTGATGCAAGTGAATCAAGAAATTGAGAAGAAACGTCCATTTTCTGGTAAAGGAAAACGTCCAGTAAAACTGCTCCATGACAACGCGCGGCCTCATATGGGTAAACCGGTGAAGGATACGTTACTAGCGCTTGGATGGGAAGCTGTACCACACCCGGCGTATTCACCAGACTTAGCCCCATCCGATTATCATTTATTCCGGAAAATGCAGAACGATTTATCTGACGTGCGATTCAAAACATTTGAAGAAGTGGAAAAATGGGTCGCTAAATTTCTCACCTCGCAAGACGAAAGTTTCTTTGCAAAAGGCATCCGCGAGTTACCTGAGAGATGGCTGAAGGTCATTCAGTGCGATGGAGATTACTTCGATGAATAACTGTGTTTTACTTCTTTTTTAATAAATCTTGAATTTTTTGAAAACTGTCCTAAAACTTATTTGTACACCTAATAAAACATGTTCGAGATGAACGCAAAAGAAAAAAGGGAAAAAAGAATCCTACGCAAAAATCGTCATAACTCGCTAAATATTTGGAATTTTCATAAAATCTTTGTTGCAAATTAAAGTTACGACTCTAGGCTATGGAAGTATGCAATAAAAAAATATTCGACTATTAAGGGATCGTCTCAGTGTGAAATTTTCGAAAAATCGATTTTTTTTGTTGCATTATCGGATAGTATACACTGTAATAAACATTCTCTCAAATTTTTAAATCGAAATTCAAATTATTACGGTCGCTACAACGTTTCTTGTAGAAAGGGAATGGAGCGAGACATCTGCCTCGCCAATCTTTAAACGCGTTTTTCTCAGAATAGTGTTTTTCAAAACGGTTTCCACTCTCAAAGGAAGAGTTTTGAAGATATCTAGTTCCCCTTTGAAGAGAACATTTTTAACGTCATTCTTTATAGCGCTATGCAAGCTTTTTTTTTGGAAATCTTCCTATTTTTTTTTTTACGAAAAACTGTCGAGAAAAAGGGCCAAATTCGATACTTTTGTTCAAACCGCCGCCATTTCGTCAAATTAAAAAAAAACCCTTCCATAGCGCGATAGCGACTTTCCTACAGATTAATAATCTTTTTGAAATTTTCGTTTCAGATCAAAATTACGGCCGCAATCGTGGAAACCGTACAGGACCTTTTTTTATTACGTGTCATTTCAACAATTTATTTAACTATTGTACATCCAATAAATAAACATAAAAAAAATCATTTTGTAATCGTCATGAATGTAATTATTTATTTAAAAAAAACCGGACCGATTAGTTTATTTGAACATTTAAAAAAAAATCGCGAAAATCAGTGATTTTTCGGAGGGTCACACTGAGACGATCCCTTAACATCTTTAAAAATAGTCGACTACTTACATCCTACTATTTACAATAGTAGCTCGATTTACATCCTTCAGTGGTACTGTGTGACAGGCAATTTGCGGGACACATTTGCGGTACGATTCAAGCAACTCCACCCGATATTTTTTTTCCATCGGCACTAAACTTTCCCTTCGAAGCGTCAATATTATTTTACCATACGATCAATCGTGTCTACAGAAATATGTAAAACCGATAATACACTCGCAAATATCATAGCTTACCGCGTATTTATTTATTTCCAATGAAAAAAAAAAAAAAAAACCCCTCACGGATACGCGTTGCAGCAATTGTGTTATCGAGATCAATTTTTATTATGTTCAATTTTGTTTTACAGCGTTATCGGAAATGTGGATTATCCTTCCGTATTATTTCATTTTCGACCCCCCCCCCCCCCCCCCCGCACAATTTCATTGTTTTTTTATCGAACACCGACGTATAAGCACCTGTGAACGAGATCACGATTATCGTCCGACCCATGAATCGCTTTTTTTCAGTCCAACTCGTCGGCGATTCAACGGGGCGGGGTGGGGGCGGCGGGGGGGGGGGGGGGGCTGGAGGTCCGCGATTGCAAAATTTCACTGTGCCGAGTTGATAACGCTCAAGGATCAAAGCTTTCACTCGGATGTACATACATACACAATTTTCTCCTCTACACGTATGTCTGTACAATCGTCGAGGCTACGCATTTTCGAATTGCCCACTATGACGTTCCATCAGATCTCTACGCGAACCATCAACCCCACGTTTTTATCGATTGTTGCAGCGGAATCGGTGAAACGAAAATTTGAGTCATAAAACATTGACAGTTTCCGCTCTTCCTCGTGGCGGGTAAGCCTGCAAAAATCGGAAAATAGATGTTTCACAAACGACGTGAATTGAAAAATTCACGTCGATTGATTTATACTGAAGTGTGCAGAGTTAGAAGGCAAGGCAATTTTTGTTGTATTGCCGGAATATTTTTTTTTTTTGTAGATCGGAGATGGGTGAATAATTCGAAGGTTTTTTCAAGGGAGACTTTGTCCCGGATTGAGCAGCGGGAGATGTTAGCGGCTCAACATGAGCAGCTAGAAGAAGAGGAGGGATGCCACTATGGACCAGGCATTGCCGATTAGCGGTAATTATAAACACATTTGTGTAAACTCATTTCAAAACTTTAAACGCGTTTTTCTCGAAAACACGTTTTTACAAATGGCTGACATTCTCCTGACCGCTGTAATTAACATATCGACCTGAAATTTGGAGAGCATACTCAGAAAATATGTCTTCACGGAATGACGGATCGTTTTTTTTTTTTCGATAGATACATTTTTGCATTTATTATTTATCTTTTTATGCGAAAAAAAAACGCGAAAATTCGATTTTTTTTTAATTGCCGCCATTTTCCGAAATTTGTACTAAACGAAAAACCCATCCGTCATTCCATGACCAAAGGGTCACAGATTGATAATATCCTTTGAATTTGTGTTTCAGATCAACAAAGAGGGGCAGTGATGTCAGCCGTTTACCTCCCGCGATTTGAGGACCTGTTTTCGCGGAGCTGCAACGGCCGCCATTTTGGTTTTTTTTCAAATACATTTTTTTTAACGTTCTGTATATCGTGAATAAAAGCAAGAAAAAAACCGCGCTCAAAAAGCTTTACTCGTTTCCTTTAAAAAAATAAAATGCAAACACCTGAAATATGGCACTCCAAGGACAAAGTCTCCCTTAAGGAGCTATTCCAGCGTGAACGCTGAAAATTCTGGTGATTTTCGGGAATTTTTTGGAAGAAAAGTACTCGATGTTTCGGAAAACTAAGAATATATTTGACTTATATTACATAATTTTTTCATAGAAAAATATTGAGGTCCAAGCGATTTATGCGCTGCTTTCGGAGGCGCAAAAAAAGTTCATCCACTGCTGACATGATTCTGGTCGATTGAGAAGCTGAAACTGAAAAAGGAAAAAATGTCGTTAAACTGGAAGGTATTTCCTGAACAATGACGTAGGATTTCCGAAAAATATCAAAATCTAACAAAATAGCGTAGTTTTGAAAAAAGTCTGTTTTCTTGCCTATAAAATGGTCTTTTTTTTAATGCCAAATCGTCAATTTTCATTCAATCAAAAATATCCTCCGTCATTGTAGAGTAAATATATTCAAGAATACTCAGTTCACATTTCAAGTCAATCCGATAATTGCTCTTTGAGTTACAATCTCAGCAAATTTGAAAAATCTCAATTAATATTCTTAAAAGTATAAAAATCTTGAAAGTATTAAAATCTCATCTCATATTCTTGAAAGTATAAACTGGCGAAAAAGGCAAAAAAAATCGATTTTTTGAAAGTGTTACACTGGTATAGCCCCTTAAATTCTTATTGGAAATCTTCGTGATTATGCAGTTCAAGGATTTTTCCGAAAAAACGACGGGAACATTTTTTTCACCGTGAACTTGTTTATTTCATTATATTGAGTAATATTCCATCGGGGGGGGGGGGGCTGACACTTTCCATTAATTCCACAAGGTATGGGGTTTTAACGTTCACGAAAACACGTGATCAAATAGGGAATTTTTTAATATTTCGACGCCTATATTGGGGGTGGGGAGTGGGGGCAATTATAAAACAGCGTTTTAAAATAAAATGCCGAAAATAAATCGCGGTGGTCACCCTCCCACGAAAAGGTATATGGGTTTGAAATTCACGAAAATACGTTATAAAAAAGCGTATTTTCGAACATTTTCGGAACACCTATATTGGATTTGTAGGGGGGGGGGGGTTCTAAAAGGTGCGGGAGGGGGTATTTCTAAATACCCCCTCCCGCCCCCCTCTGTTTCTGTGTGTTTTATGCGGAAGATGTCTGATGCTGCCGCGGAGGCCCCCCCCCCCCCCCGTGGGGGCAGAGCCCCTTGCCCGGACGCAGGGGGTGGAGCCCCCCAAAGATACTAAACGCAGTTTTTAAATATATTAAAATGAACTGCAATTGTACAACGTTGATAATTTTTGGGGCCCTAATATCAACCGAAACAACGGCTGCAGGGGGCGAGGGGACAGTGACCGCCGCGATTTCTCTTCGGCATTGTATCCAGAAAGTTTTCTTTTATAAATCACCCCACCTCCAACCCCCAATACAGGCGTCGAAATATTTTAAAATGCCCTATTTTATCACGTGTTTCGGGAACTTCAAAACCCTATAACTTATGGAATTAATAGCAAATGTCACCCCCCCCCCCCCCCCTCCCGTCGTTGGAACATCCATAGTGATGACCAATTAAAGCAGTTCATGGCAAAAAAAATCGTGCGTTTTTTCGGAAAAGTCCTCAGACTGCATAATTACCACAATGTTATATCGAGGTAAGAACATATTGTGATGATAGGGAAAATAGAGAGATAAAAAAATGTTTAAATGTACAGAACCCCATTCAAGGGAAGACACCAGTGTGACGCGCCGAAAAAGGTCGTTTGTCCAAAAATGTTTGTGCGCTAGATTGTTTATTTGGGATTTGGAGAATAAAGGTATTTTATTAAGCATACATTAAGCTTATTTTGTGTAATTTTTTTTTTTTTTCAAGCAATTGAAATTAACAACGTTGTTGAGGATAGAGAGCCTCTTTATGAAAAATGTGGTCCATCGGTCGGTTCGATAGCTTGGTAATGGATGGTCTGACGAACAGAAATAAAAAAGATTTTAATCTATATAATTGTCGTTCTCGTTGTACGTAGCCGTTTTTCGAAAAAAATGAATTAAAAAAATGGCTACCTACAACAATAGCTACTACAATTATGGAAAGGCTGTTTTTTTTTATATTACTTCAAGTCGGACAATTATAGCTGGTTATGTGTCTGGCCGGGTCGAGAAAAGTCGTCTCGAGAAAAGGGCGATTGAATTAACTTGGTCAATTTTTCATATTCTCACTTGAGTTTTTTTTTACATATGCTTGAAAGTGTATATATGCTTTGAGAAAATGCAAAAAAAATCGACCCATATCACTCGTCAAAATGGTGTCTCGCCTAAGTCCGTTTTTTATATTGTTTTTTTCTTGGAAAAGAAAAAACAACGTAAGCTTTCGAATCTTAGGCAATGAAACGGGATGCAACGAAATTCATTTTTCATATTTTTCGTTCTTTTCTTTTTATTCTGATAGAAAGTATTTGTTTGCACATTTGAATTTTAGATCTATGAATGAGCATCCTTATAAATGGTCGTCGGATTTTTGTAGCTAGAAATATCCGAAAAAATTTAAAAAAACAACCCAAAAACAACTTTGAAAAAAAAATTAGAAAAAGTCGAAATACTCTAATCTTAACTTACTTGGCCGACAAAATAATCGAAAAGTCTTTACTCGTTAATATTCCAAATTTTCCCCTGTTCTCACCAACACACAAAAAACGTCTCCGGCTCAAAACAGACATCGTAGCATCAAAAAAAAAAATCCTTATTCATTCGACTCCGTCCCCACGAGCAAAAACTTTCGATTCCCCCTCAAATTCCCTAAATACTTAAATCCATCGATCGTCCATTGACAAATGAAAATAAAAAACCAAAAATCCTCAAAATTCCAAAAAAATTAGCCACCAAACGCTAACCCTGAGGGCGAACGACGAATCAAGGGGTTCACGCGATAGTGCGTCGTGCAAACGAACGAGAAAGACCGAGTTATAAACAACCGAGAGAATTGCGCGCCGAGGGGGGGGGGGGAAAAACACGAATGAATACAGAGTGACGAGAGCCTATAGGTGTGCAAGTATTCACATCGTGACGGCACACTTGAAAAAGGGGTTGTTTTTTCGCCCTTCGTTTATTTCTCCTTTTTTTAACACACGCAGACGTGTTCGGCGAGGCTCGGGGACTACAATCCCTCTCGTCGCCCGGTGCATCGCCGGCGATCCCTTTTCGCGCTTCACCAACCTTTCTATATTTTCTTCTTTTTTTTCCTTCTCTTTTCTCTTTGCTGCGTTTTGTACTCCTCTTCTCTTTTAAAGCCCCTTCGCGCCTCGCCCGTAGGCGGAAGCTGCAACTTACGATGCTTGATGCAACGTCGCTTCTTGATGTGTGACTTCAATGACCGTGCGTTTCATGGGCGTTGCATACTCCCCGCTAAATATACGATAAACGTGTGTGTGTGTGTGTGTGTGTGTGTGTGTGTGTGTGTGTGTGTGTGTGTATATAAGACCGCCTGATTTTTATATGTATATATATTATTATTATATATTATATATATATATATATATATATATATATATATATATATATATATATATATATATATATATATATAATATAATAATAATATATATACATATAAAAATCAGGCGTCAATACACACACACACACACACACACACACACACACACACACACACACACACACACACACACACATATATACATGTATGTATATTGACTCTATAAGACCGGCTGATTTTTTTTACATTTTTCGAAACAGCCCTTAGTAAAAAAAAAAATCTCCGAAAAAAACGGCCCGATTTAAAAATCTGAAAAAAATCCGAAAAATGCGTGATTATATTTAAACATTTTCAAGCTATCACCCGCAATGGAAATATGATTTTTTCCGTGCTTTCTGAACGATTAACGCTAAAAAAATCCGAAAAATTGATTGCTAACTGTTCAAGGTCCATGATTGTGATTTGGTTATTCAAAAAATGGTCAAAAAAATTCATTGTAGGTATCAAAATATTTAAGTATCCGCCCAAAGTAAGCGTTTCTTAAATTTTTCAGATTTTTTTTAACGTTAACCACTCAGAAAGCACAAAAAATCATATTTCCACTGCGGGTGATAGCTTGAAAATTTTTACATATAATCACGCATTTTTGGGATTTTTTTCAGATTTTAAAATCAGGGCGTCTTTTTTCGAAGGATTTTTTTTTGGCTAAGGGTTGTTTCGAAAAATGTAAAAAAAAATCAGGCCGTCTGCTAGAGTCAATGGAATCAGATTAAAAAAAAATTAATCGAATTGGCGGGGGTCAGGGAAAAGTCTACCGGATTCACGTGGAATACCTCATATAGATTATATGCATATATGTAAATACATGTACACTACCGCTTAAAAGTTTAGATATACCAGTTGATATTTCTTGCCGCACTAGAAATTAAATCGTCGAAAAGAAAGATAACCAAATTTACCGAACGACGTTCGACCGAAGGAAGCAAATTCAGTTTTGCTTTTTTTTTAAATATTTTTTATGATTTCTTTTCGACCCCTTTTTGCGACGCAGTTTTATACGTGACTATTTTTCTGACTTATGGGAAAAAAATTGGTCATGTTTATCCATGATAAACTTGAACGGGATAACATGAGCTCCATTTTCGTTTTTTTTTTTCAAGTTTCGTACGATTTTTTTACGCAAAGTTATTTAATTTTTGGCTAGAAAAGACACATTTTGGAAAATGCAACGTAACTCAAGAACTATCGGGTTTAAGAGGAAATGTCAAGGATGTTAAAAGTTGCGTAAGTTTATATTCGATGGCCTGGAATTTTTTCAGAATTTTCCTTTGAGATTTTTTTTGGACTATTTTCGCTCGAAACTCTGACGAGTAGAATGGCTCAACTCGAAAAGTATGAGGTGGAGGACAAAATATCAAGAGAAGAAACTGTTTTAATTATCGATTTCAAATACGTTTGAATGTTTTCTGGATTTTTGTTCAAATTTTTTAAGCTGTAGCTCAGAGAATCGTCCAAACAATTGATTGGCGTATCTCGAAAACTATTGAGTTCGAGACAAAATATCAAGAAGGGAAAATGTTGCAGTGTTTGGTTTTTGAATACGTTGTTTTTTCAGCTCGTCTAGCTGGTTTTGAAACATTGTAAAAAAAATTTTAACAAAATTTGGAAAAATTTTAACGTTTTCAAAATAAAGCGCTGCAACATTTCCCCCTCTTGATATTTTGTCTCTAACTCAATCGTTTTCGAGATACGCCAATCAATTTTTTGGAGTATTCTCCGAGCATCGGCCAAAAAAATTTCAAAAAAAATCCCGAAAAAATTCAAGCAAATTGAAAATCGAAAATGAAAAGAGCTTCGCCTCCTTATATTTTGTCCTGAACGCCATACTTTTCGAGTTAAGCCATCCTTCTCACCAGAGCTTCAAGCGACGATAGTTTCGAAAAAATATTACAGGAAAATTCTTGAAAAATTCCAGACAATCCAGTATAAACTTACGCAACTTTTAACATCCCTGACATTTCCTCTTAAACCCTATAGTTCTTGAGTTACGTTGCATTTTCCAAAATTTGTCTTTTTTAGCCAGAAATGAAATAACTTTGCGAACAAAATCTTACGAAACTTTTCAAAAAACGAAAATGGAGCTTCTGCTACTCCTTTCAAGTTTATGATGGATAAAAATGACAACAAGATTTTCGAACAACAATGGTCGAAAAATAGCTGAAAAACGGTCACCTACAAAAATGCGTACCGGGTCGAAAAAAAATCTTAAAAAATATTTCAAAAAAGCAAAACAAACCTGAATTTGTTACCTTCAAAACGCCGTTTGTTCAACTTGCTTATAAATATTTTTTCGGAGCTATCTAACTTTTGGTGCGGCAAGAAATATCAACTGGTGTATCCAAACTCTTAAGCGGTATATACAGGGTGTCCCTCTTATCCATGCCACCCGCAAAAACTCGATAATTATCGACGTCACAAAAAAAATGTTCTGGACAAAAGTTCTACGGTCTGAAGGGGGCCATCAAATGCGACCATTTTTTTTATTCCGGTGGAGGCGCTTCCATACCGTGAAGGTCACCTCCACCTTTCAAAAAGGAATGGTACCTTTTTTTCACCCATTTTGTGGAGCACCTCAAGCAGCATAAAAAACATTAGGGGGTCAAAGTCGTTCAAGGTCATTCAAGGTCACGTATCAAAATGAAATACAAATCTAAATATCTCGGATCACCACCAAATATTTGGTAGTGATCCGAGATATTTACATTTGTATAATCGATACTGACCTCGAATGACCTTGAACGACTTTGACCCCCTAATGTTTTTTATGCGGCTTCAGGTGCTCCATAAGATGGTCGAAAAGAAATGTAACATTCCATTTTAAAACGTGGAGGTGACCTTTACTGTGCGACAGCGCTTCCAATGGAATAAAAAAAATTGGTCACATTTGATGGCCCCTTTCACATCGTACAACTTTTGTGTGGAATATTTTTTTGTGACGTCGATAATTGCCGAGTTATTTTGGGTGGTAGAAATAAGAGGGACACCCGGTGTATATATATATATATATATATATAGGAGTATATATATATACTCCTAATATATATATATATATATATATTAGGAGTACAACTTTGCAGTAACCGTTTTACTTAGAGAGCCACTGCGGCCGAAGTAGTGGCCCTAGCTCAATAAAAAAAGTGGCATTTTAAACTAGAGGCTCTGCCAATGTAAACAATTTAAAAAAGCTAACGGATACGTGTATGCATTATAAAGTTATTGGCACTCAAACATGGCAACCCACGAGCCGAATTCTCAGCATTTGCGGGAGGTTATGATTTACTTCTTCAACATCAAGAAATCTGCGGCTGAGGCCCACCGTTTGCTTGTAGATGCTTATGGGGAGGATTCTATTAGTGAGAAAACGTGTCGGCGGTGGTTTCAACGCTTCAAAAGTGGAGATTTTGAGGTCGAGAACCAGCATGGTGGCGGAAGGCAGAAAGTTTTTGAAGACGCCGAATTGGAGACCTTGCTGGACCAGGATTCGTGCCAAACTCAAGAGGAACTCGCCGAGACGTTAGGAGTAACCCAGCAAGCAGTTTCAAAACGTCTCCGGGATATGGGTATGATCTAAAAGCAAGGAATCTGGGTCCCGCATGAGTTGAAGCCGAGAGACATCGAGTGCCGATTTTTCACCTGTGAACAACTGCTCCAAAGACAACAAAGGAAGGGATTTTTGCACTGGATTGTGACTGGAGATGAAAAGTGGGTTTACTACGATAATCCTAAACGCCGAAAATCATGGGGACTGCCTGGTCATATTCCGTCATCGACGCCCAAACCGAATATTCACGGATCCAAAGTGATGCTGTGTATCTGGTGGGACCAGCTGGGCGTTGTGTACTATGAGCTACTCAAACCATCCGAAACCATCACAGGGGAACTCTACCGACGTCAGTTGATGCGCTTGAGTAAGGCACTTAAAGAGAAACGGCCACAATTCAACGAAAGACATGACAAGGTGATACTGCAGCATGACAATGCCCGACCCCATGTTGCAAATGTCGTGAAAAAGTACTTGGAAACGCTGAAATGGGAGGTTTTATCCCACCCGCCGTACTCTCCAGACATTGCCCCTTCCGACTATCACTTGTTCCGGTCAATGGCACACGATTTGGCTGACCAGCACTTCGGTACTTGCGAAGAAGTCAAAAATTGGGTCGATTCCTGGATTGCCTCCAAGGACCAAGACTTTTATCGACGCGGGATTCGAATTCTACCTGAAAAATGGGCCGAGGTCGTAGCTAGCGACGGGCAGTACTTTGATTAAAAAATATGTAGCCACTTTTTTATAATAAAGCCTTAAACTTTTGAAAAAAACGGTCACTGCAAAGTTGTACTCCTTATATATATATACATATATATGTATATATATATATATATATATATATATATATATATATATATGCTTACGTGTGCATGTGCATGTCGATGCACCGACGCACACGAACAAAGTGCAGAGAATACAGTCTGCAACGAGGGAGATTGCAGCGTTGAGTTTCCATGCGCGGACGAAAATTTCACAGTGTCTCGGGCGAGCTCATGCAGTTGTGCATCGTGCTCTCTGTGTATGTGCAAATGTAACGCGAAATGTATAGGGCACATATACACATGGGTGCAGTGTCGATAGAGCTTTTTCTTTGGCGTTAACGTTGAAGCGCTGTCTCACTTGGCCTCCCCCTCCCCCACCCCTGTCGCCTCTCTCGCTCTCTTTCTCTCTCTCTCTGCTCCCCGTAGGTGCATATACATCGCTGGGCATAGTGTCAAAAGGCTGAAGGTGAGAGAGTCGAAGCCGAGGAGAGAAAGTACCGCGCAACGAACGTACATGGAGGCGGGGGATGGAGGTGGTAGAAAAGGGCGTAAAAAGTGACGGCGAGAAGGCAAAGGGGAACGAAGCGAGAGAGAAATAGCCCGAGAGGGAGAGAGGCTCAGAGGGTGCAGTGGAGTAGGAGGGTGTCTAGACAGACGGGGTGGTTAGGCTGGCTGGCTCTTTCCCTTGCCTTCCCTCGCCACCTGGTTGGCTGATGCTTGGATGACTGCTGGATGGCGGGTTCCACTGACGCCATTTACGTTTAAACGAATTTATATATATATATTTATTCGGTCATACGAAAGTTTTAGTCATATTTCAAGGAATATATATATATATATATATATATATATATATATATATATATATATATATATATATATATATATATATGAGGTATTCCAAGTGTTTTCGAACGGCCTAAAAGCCTGACCTTCTTTAATCTTTTTCAAAGTTGGTGATGTTTTTGTATCATATATTTTGAGTAGGTGGCATTTTTTTTCAGATTTTTATCGGCTCGCTCACTCGGCTAACTCGGAGATAAGATTTTACACGTGATGAAATTTCAAATGATCGTATCGTAGTGATCTTCTCGTCGTACGAAAAAGTGTCCTGTACAAAAAAGATGCATTTTTCCATGAACTACTCTTGAAAAAAAATTCAAAATTTTCCAAGTACTACATCACTAAAAAAAAAAGAAAGATCTTTCATTTTTTAATTTTTTAACCCCAATAACTAGATTGATCCTGCTGAAATTTACACTGAATTTTCTTTTATTAGTGTAAAACAACATGTGTAAGTTTCATTCTGGGCTGGGCTTGTGTTCGGTTAATATCGTCGTCTTAAATTTCATGGGAAATTATTTTTGTTGAATAACTCGGCGACGTACAATTTTTAAGTAAAAATGGTAATGACTAAACTTGTAGGAAATCGAGTGCTTTACAACTTTGGTCATTGCAGTTTTTTCACTACCATCAATATTTTTTTTAATTCAACCTGAAAAAAGCGACTATATCATTATCTCGTTCATTTTGAACTTTAGGGCATAAACGAACATGAACAAACATGTGGAGAATGAATAAAAAAATAAAAATACCAATTATATTAATGCTATTCTTTTTTTATATAGCATCAACATATGAGATAAACGAGTTAGGGCCTAATTTTGGAAAATTTTCAAAAAATCATGTTTACCCTGATAACTTGAAATCTTTAGACTTTGGATTAAGGTAACCTCAGTTAGATATGTTCCCTGTATTTATATATATATATATATATATATATATATATATATATATATATATATATATATATATGACCCTTCGATTGATCGATAATCTCAATCTTTCTTGCAAATCATTTCAATAGGCATTATTGTCCCTTTTCCTCCCTCTGCGGGAACCCTTGGGTCCGCTGATGGAACCCAAATTGAAGGTTCGTATAGGGACACCATGCTGGAAAATTCCAGCTACCTTCCCGAAGGTCCGTAGATTTTTGATAAATCCTGGATGAGCCGATGATCCAAGCCTCGGAGTCGGGGAAGTGTGTTTGGCCGGGGTGAAAAGATTTTTCGAAGCGGCAGCTGTACACGTCGAGGTCGGCTTTTACGAAGAGGGAAAACATGGTAACGCGCGTGCTGTATCGACGTGGGTGCTCGCACGTCGCGCTGCCTCGGCACACCGCAAGTGCACAAACGCGCAATCCCTCGTGCACACTCCGGGTAAACATTTGTTGTTTGGAATCCCGGCGGAAAGGTTATTCCTTTCGCACTCTAGCCACGCGAGCTCGATGGGCTTCCGGGCCTCGAGGCGAGGAATTTAGGAAAAGAAGATACGACGCGAAGGGACTGAGGTTGTCGGTCTTCAATGATGACGATGATGCCAAAGACATGTACACACGTGAGAAAAGTGTACGAGCAGGTACCTACGTGTAGTACAGTCGCGCTGTCACGTTGAACATCAGATGGCTTGTTTTTTGACAGGTGACAAAAATCGGGGTGCAGGTTTTTTTAGGGGATGAAGGGGGATGGGTTGGATTGATGACAAACTACAACCCCCAGGTGGTCGGCGCCGGGAGACGAAATGTTCATAAAAATGCGGGCTTTAGTTTTGTCTATAACGCCGAAGTCGTGAAAGTTCATTTTGAGGGTGAAAAAGTGGGGTGAAATTTTGAAAAATCAGTCTTAATTCAATAACTCTTTAGGAAAAATTCGTACACTTTTTGTTCAAATGGGAACATTGTAGGACTTGAAACGACTCGTTGATCGAGTATTTGATCATCACTCTCCGATAATATTTTCACCCCCAAAAAATTGTTGAAATACCAAAAAAATTGTGTATTTAATAACTCAAAAACAATCGATTTTTTGGGCATGCTTTAAGGGTACGAAATGTAGATAAAACATATCTCTATATTTTCGTTTCTATGGTCCAGCCTTGAATTTTTATTTTCCAACCCCTTTCGGGGGTTGAAAATTAGAAATGAAATTCTGGGAAAACTATTGACCGCAAGAATTCGCCGTGGAACAATTTGTAGGTTGAGCTCTCAGCTATATTTTTGTCCACAGCCACAAACTCGTATGTCTTTGTTTTCGGTCAATAGTTTTCCCAGAATTTAATTTTGAATTTTCAACCCCCGAGAGGGGTTGGAAAAAGTACACTTCAAGGGTGGTCCATAGAATCGAAAATATAGAGAAAATTATTCTCTACATTTCGTACATTTAAACCATCCCTGAGAAATCGATTGTTTTTGTAGGTGATTCTGGATTCTGGGATTCTGATGGGTGTAGGTAGTTTTGGGAACTAGGGTGATCGGAAATAAAAAAAATAGAAAAATGTGCTTTTCTAAAATAAAAAATAAAAAAATAGAAATGTGCTTTTCTAAATGTGCTTTTCTAAAATAAAATGTGCTTTTCTAAAATAAAAAATGTGCTTTTCTAAAATAAAAAATAGAAAAATGTGCTTTTAGCATAATAATAAAACTTTCGTACGACCGAATACCTTTTTTTCATTTTGAAAATTACGAAAACGGCAAGCTGTAGAAAAAAGTTCTATTCTCGACCAGAAAAACAACTTTAATAATTTGTTATTAACAAACGGATAAAGGTATGGAAAAATTGTCCGGTCATACGATGTAAAATATTACCAACTACGCTTTGTCCGAGTTTGAGGTAGATCGAATGATTTTAAGACACGTCTTCGTTCGTTAAAAAAAAATGCGTAGCGAATTGGCCGATCTGATCCTTTACAATCACAAATAGCTCAATTTTTGGAATTTTGGTAGATAAGTGACTTTTCCGAAAAAAGAGCCTTAAACTTTTTTTGTTGCTATTTTCTCATTTATTGGGTTATAAATGATGATATTCAGTCCGCGGAAACTGAAATTCACCACCCCATGAAAAGTTATGGGGTTTTGAAGTTCGCGAAAAGACGCGATAAAAAATTAGGGCATTTTCGAACATTCCGACGCCTATATTGGGTTTGTTTGAAAACATCATTTTTTTCGAAAAGTCACTTATCTAAAGAATTACCAGAATTTTCACCAAATAATTGTCGCAAATTGAAATTAAGGGAGACTTTGTCCTTGGAGTGCCATATTTCAGGTGTTTACATTTTATTTTTTTTAAAGGAAACGAGCAAAGCTTTTTGAGTGCGGTTTTTTCTTGCTTTTATTCATGATATACAGAACGTCAAAAAAATTTTTTTTTGAAAAAAAAAACCCAAATGGCGGCCGTTGCAGCTCCGCGAAAACAGGTCCTCAAATCGCGGGAGGTAAACGGCTGACATCACTGCCCCCTCTTTGTTGATCGGAAACACAAATTCAAAGCATATTATCGATTTGTGACCCTTTGGTCATGGAATGACGGATGGGTTTTTCGTTTAGTACAAATTTCGGAAAATGGCGGCAATTTAAAAAAAATCGAATTTTCGCGTTTTTTCGCATAAAAAGATAAGTAATAAATGCAAAAATGTATCTATCGAAAAAACGATCCGTCATCCCGTGAAGACATATTTTCTGAGTACGCTCTCGAAATTTCAGGTCGATATGTTAATTACAGCGGTCAGGAGAATGTCAGCCATTTTTAAAAACGTGTTTTCGAGAAAAACGCGTTTAAAGTTTTGTAATGTGTTTACACAAATGTGTTTATAATTACCGCTAATCGGCAATGTCTGGTCCATAGAGGTATCCCTTCTCTTCTTCTAGCTGCTCATGTTGAGCCGCTAACATCTCCCGCTAAATTTCAAGGACAAAGTCTCCCTTAAGACTCTAGGCCATAAAACCAACCAACAAAAAAATCGTGTTTTTGAAAATTCCAAGTTTAGCAGGCCACTCAATTCTAAACAGACGATTCCAACTTATTCGAGAAATGTCGCGAGGTCCGCACGTATACCTCGACAGAACGAGCCACGTGTATAATGGAGTGCGTAAGAGGAGATCGGCTTTAACACGGCAAAACGACGAGGGAAGGTGAAACCATTGCTTTCCTAAACTGTACACCACGGCTACTGTATGGCGCTTCTTTACCTCGGGGCTTAACCCTCGTACCTCATATTCGATTTCAGCGCTTCTCCCGTCCGCAACAGTCTTGCTCACACATACACCCCTTCCCCTCCCTCGCGTATGGGTATACGTGTTTCGTGTCGATTTGGTGGTTATCAGCCGTAGCTCAGGCGCATATGTGTATCCCTCTCGCTCGCCAATATCGACGGGTCGGCTATGGACGGAGAAGGCCCTTCGAATTTGCGTGTCCCGTGTGCATTACCGATGTAATCTAGAAAGGGTTTTTAGGCGAAGGGGAGCGAGCTACCGTCGTAAAATTTCCATCACCGGCCCTGAGCAATCGAGAATTATTTCACTTTTGCCCAAAAAAACGACGCTGCTCACTCAAGACGTCAATTTTCGTACTAACGAAAATTTGCAGGAAAAAAAAAATAATAAAACAAATCAGGAAGTACAATGAATTAAGTGTAATTGAGAAACCTCGTGGGCAGTATTAATAATATTGAATATCGTGAATTGATCAAAGTAACCCTACTTCGATCAATTTTGAAATAAAAATCATTATGTTTCTTGAAATAACAGCGCAAAAAAATGGAAACATATTTTTATCTTCCAAATAATAATTTAAAATATTTGAAAATAAATGCGAAAAAAATATGATTAGTCGCGATCAAAGTTATACTGAGATTGGGGTTAGAACATTCTTAAGAAAAAGGAAATATCAACCTTTTTCTTAAGGATGTTCGGTACGGGCGACACAATGTTGACATGCTAAACCATGGTAAAAACATAAAACACTTCAAAAAGTTCAGAATTTTATAAAATTTGTTTTTATACAATTTTTTCACATTTTTCTTTTGCACAATTATCGAGTAAGTGAATACTAAAGTTCACGTCCATAAGCATAGCGTTTCCATATATATATATAGGTATACATTGCGGGCATGAGAAATCTGCTTTAATGCTTAATTACTCGATAACTAAATAGAAGAAAATTTTGAAAAAAAATGTTTTTTTCCCACTTAATGTTGAAGAACATTATCGCCAAATTTGATCAATTTCTTAACATTTTGACTTTTCTACCGAAACTCCTTAATAAGAATCGGAAGTAACCCCGTAAAGGAGCATTTTTCCTACAGAAAAAAAAACGGTCCACGAGATCGAAAATTACAACGATTTTTATTGTTTTGGGGTTACTTTGATCGAACAAATATCTCACCTTTACTTTTCAAAATCAACTTCAGTGATAAACAAGTGGTATTTTATCTTTTTTTATGCCGTAACACATCCATAAAATTCGAAACATTAAAAAACAAGCCCAAACTAGTTGTAATCCTTATGTCTACTTAGGTATCTAAATCACAATGGTTTCATTTGGAACATGTTTCACTTAAACTGGGTCATGTACCAAATCACACTAATTGTAAGATAAAAAATATCAAATAAAAATTTGATATTTTTTATATAACAATTTGATATATTTTGTCTTGCAATTAGTGTGATTTGGTAGGTGACTCAGTTTAAGTGAAACATGTTCCAAATGAAACCATTGTGATTTACATACCTAAGTAGACGTAATTACTACAACTACTTTTTGCTGGTTTTTTAATGTTTCGAAGTTTATGGATGTGTTGCCGCATAAAAAAATACCAGTTGTTTATTACTAAAGTTAATTTTGAAAAGTGAAGGTGTAATATTTGTTCGACTAAAGTAATCCCAAAACAATAAAAATTGTTGTAACTCTCGATCCCATTGACCGATTTTTTCATCTTCTGTAGGAAAAATTCTCCTTCACGGGGTTACTTCCGATTCTCATTAAGCAAAAGGGATTATCAAAATAACCACCATCTCAGTATAACTCCGATCATGACTAATTATTTTTTGCGCCTTTATTTATAAATATTTTAAATTGTTATTTGGAAGATGAAAAGATGTTTCAATTTTTTTGTTTCATGTATTCCAATATCAAATAAGAATTTGATAATTTATATCTCACAATTAGTGTGATTTGGTACAGATTTGCAGAATTGTAGGTTAAGAAATGTTCCCAATGTGTTCATTAGAAATATTCCTGAACGTAAAAATTGGAATCTGGAATTAAAAAAATTATAAAAACACGAAAATCCCTGCGAATACTCCGAGACTAGCAATAAAGATAATGGTTGGGGTGAAATTGATCAATGGTCAGTGTTACCCCGTCGAAGCGATCAAAGACACCCGAACGAAACAACTGTCGCCCGTGAAATATGTTTTTGAGGTTATGCCACACAACAAAGCATAATAGTGTAGTTTAATTTTAAAAATCAGACGCTTTTAGTTTTTGCATCAAATAATCCAGTGCTTGGACTTAGGATTTCATAAAATATTTATTTTTCGAAAAAATGGCTTCAGTAAAAAGTAAAAGTATGGATTTTCGGTGAAAAAAAAACGCTCTATGTGCGTTGATAAAAAACCATGCATGGAAAAAAGTGCCTACACTCAAGCTCTGCTTTTTCATATGTAGAAGAAGCTCGTAAAATGTGAAATGATCAATGGAGTAATTTTTTAAACACCGTGGTCACCGATTTTGAAAAAAATCATTTTGCGGTCCGCAAAACCTCCCTATAAACCCCCGTAACTCTCTCAATTTTAAACGGCTTGACGTGAAATTTTCCGACAATAATTATGAAATGTTATATTTTCACGATCCATGGAAAACCAAAAATCGATATTTCCAAAACATCCAACTAACCGTAAGTCCTGAAGAATCTGGCGCGGAGATTTTGCGATAAAAAAATATGATATTGAATGGTTTTCCTAGTCCTCTTTGAAAAAAAAATACAGCGTATTTTAATAATGAGTATTATTGGCCAGAAAAAAATCCAAAACACTCATAAAAAAACTTGTTCAAATGGAATTAAATTCCACTCATCCATTTTAAAATGCATCTTTGATAATTGTCGTCCTCGATGACGGGATGCACAAATACAGTTTTTTAACGGTGCTGCGTATTCGAAATTGAATAATCTTCATTGTCCTGTACTCAAAATGAAATTTTGTTTATTTTTTCCATGATACTCAATTTTTTTATGGAAAATACTACTCATCACAAAAGTGCGCCATATTTTTTTTTTTCGTAAAGAACTTACAGAACTATATAAAATGATATTTGTCTCGATTGCGAAATGTCCCTTGCGCTCCTGCACCCTCTCTCGGAACGAGCTATCCCATAAGAGCATTGAAGCACCCCATACACAGATAATAAGTAGGGATTTAGAGAATATACGTATTACATCATATATATATATATATATATATATATCGCATTGAAAGGCCACAGGGGACCAAACTGGGTATTATAACGATCAAGGGGATTACAGACCGCCCCACAAAGAGGTTTCGTCGATTCCAAAGAGGTGTGTACCGCGATTGGAATGGGCTTGGGCTCGTGGTGGATCCGCTACTAATTGTAAGTATCGACTGCGACCTAGACGAACTGGACGGGCCCCAGCTACGACACAACATATATATATATATATATCAGCCGTCATATCTACAACGTGGATTTGTATGTATGTGTAAATGTACGTGTGTGTGGTCCTCGCCGAGCTCTGGAGGCAATTAGTCAGAATTAGAGGCGCCATTAGTCACTCTCGCCACGCAGTAGCGGCGAGTACAGCGAGAAGCCATACAGGAGAAGTTCTCCACCGGTTTATAAGGAAGGGTAAACGTTTTGGTAGAAACGATATACGGGGATAATCGCCGGCCCTACTCCACTATTATCTCCCTTTACGAAAATATAGATGTGGCAGATTAATTATGCCAACCTATTCCAATTAACTGGAATTTTCTTAAGATAGAGGAAAGGGATAAAAAGACGTCCCGATCAATGAGATGATCGGATGGAATTACACCGCAAGAAAATGGCCACTCCAGCTCGGGCAAGGTGCCATTTTATGGCCAAGGGAAGCTGGACAAAAAATGCAGCCGCGATGATAATGAATTGGTTGTTAAGTAGCGAAAATTGGCCAATTAGACGGAGTGGAGAAGACTAGCGGAGCTTTTCCCGGAGTTTTTATGGCAATCAGATCTCTTATCGTCTCTCGTCCGCCTTCAAACTTCTTGAGGATCGCGACCACGATCCGGGGAATCTCATTGCCGTGATGGATTCATCCCTTCTCCATTTCTCTCGCCCTCTCTCTCTCTCTCTCTCTCTCTCTCTCTCTCTCTGTCTCTCTTCCGCTTCATCTCGCAGTCGGTCGAAAAAAGAAAAACCAGATAGACGTGGAGATTTATAACGTCTTCAAGTGTCACAGCTATTGAGACGAATGTTCTTGGGATTTGCGTTGGAGGGAGGAAAAAATTCCATTTTAACCGATCGTATATTCTCGTCCGCGACACTTTTGCAATAAACGGGCAAAGCAAGGATTGGATTTTTCTCTTCCCTCGGCAAGTTCGACGGATCAACGAAATTGCCGAAGACCCAACGCTCGGTTGGGTGTAGGCCATTCGATGAAAGGGCCACTCGAATCATAACGTTATTGGATCAATGGAATGTCGAGGTGACGTGAAATTTTGCCTTAATCGTGCTTGGATGGTGCCTTCTCACTGTGGCGTTCACCCTTGGTGGGAAACGATCATCCGTGTCACGATTGGCCATTTTCCGATCGTGGATAAGGGCCAAAGCGAGCGAGGAGATTAGGGATGGAGAACAGCAACGTGAAAGGTTTTTATAGCGGTTTGGGGATGGAGACGGAATTCGCACTCGGTCCGCGTGTCGAGCCCGAGGGATAACGAGTTAATGATAGAGCGACGATAGCAAGCGAGAACACGGACTGTTTTATATACGTGCTGCGGGTGGCCCGAATACACACCAGCATGGGGATGAAGACTGGTGGAAAAGGAATGTGGCAAGGGTAGAGGGAAAGAGTCGTGTCGTTGAAGATAGGGGATAGCAGCTGCCAAGGGACAACAAGATTACTCGTTATGTGTTTAAAACAGCCCTCGCTGAGAGCTTCGCATCTGCCCCTCTCTCTCATCCCCTCACCCGTTTCTCTCTACTGTCCTACCTTCGAGTCCTACTTTGCCTCCTACAACCTAAAATGTAACGGGCCAAAAGGATCCACAAAAGTTTAAACGAGTTGGCAAGTTATCGGCCAAGTGATTAGAATTGCCATCCCGAGGCATCAGTTTCCTACATCTGCAGCTGGAACATCTGTATAACTCAAGCAAGCCCGAGGAAAGTGTAATGGGCCAAAGGGATCCACAAAAGTTTAAACGAGTTGGAATGTTATCGTGCAAGTGATTAGAATTGCCATCCTGAGGCATCACTTTCCACTATCTGCAGCTATAGAGTATGCATAACACAAACAAAGTGTAAGTAGCCAAGATCAGTAAGATTCCACACGGGTTGGCAAGTCATCGGTCAAGTGGTTAGCATCGCCATTCCGAGGCATCAGTAGCTATAGAATCCGTATAACTCAAACAAACCGAAACGAAGGATGACCGGCCAAAAGGATCTGAAAGTCCAAATGAGTTGACAAGTCATCGGAGATGTATTAGAAATGAACGAGACATCACTTTCCCACATCTGCAGCTGGAACATTTGTTTAACTCAAGCAAGCCCAAGGAAAGTGTAATGGGCCAAAGGGATCCACAAAAGTTTAAACGAGTTGGAAAGTTATCGGGCAAGTTATTAGAATTGCCATCCCGAGGCATCACTTTCCATGATCTGCAGCTATAGAGGATGCATAACACAAAGAACACAGCAAGTGGTTAGCATTGCCATTCCGAGGCGTCAGTATCCTTCATATGTGGCTGTAGAATCTTTATAACTCAAACAAACCGAAACGAAGGGTGACTTGCCAAAAGGATCTGAAAGTCTAAATGAGTTGACAAATCATCGGAGATGTATTAGAAATGACCGAGATATCACTTTCCCACATCTGCAGCTGGGACATTTGTTTAACTCAAGCAAGCCCAAGGAAAGTGTAATGGGCCAAAGGGATCCACAAAAGTTTAAACGAGTTGGAAAGTTATCGGGCAAGTGATTAGAATTGCCATCCCGAGGCATCACTTTCCACTATCTGCAGCTATAGAGTATGCATAACACAAACAAAGTGTAAGTAGCCAAGATAAGTAAGATTCCACACGGGTTGGCAAGTCATCAGGCAAGTGGTTAGCATCGCCATTCCGAGGCATCAGTAGCTATAGAATCCATATAACTCAAACAAACCGAAACGAAGGATGGCTGGCCAAAAGGATCTGGGAGTCCAAACGAGTTAACAAGTCATCGGAGATGTATTAGAAATGCCCGAGACATCACTTTCCTACATCTGCAGCTGGAACATCTGTATTACTCCAGCAAGCCCAAGGAAAGTGTAATGGGCTAAAAGGATCCACAAAAGTTTAAACGAGTTGGTAAGTTATCGGACAAGTGATAAGAATCGTCATCCTGAGGCATCACTTTCCTTTATCTGCAACTGTAGAATCTGTATAAGCCCAACCGACACAAAGTCTACTGGCTCTCAATGGATCATTGAGTAGGCAAGTCATTGGAAAAGTGATTAGAATGCCATCCCGAGACGTCGCTCTACATCTGCAGCTGTAGAATCCGTATGACTCAAATGAACCCATACAAAGTGTAAATGGCGAAAAAGATCAGAGTCCAAACGAGTTGGGAAGTTATGGGACAAGTGATTAGAATTGCCATCTCGATGCATCGCTCTTCTACATCTGTAGCTATAGAATCTGTATAACCCAAACAAAGTGTAACTGACGACAAAGATTAGAGAGCATGGGAAGTCAGGGGACAAGTGATTAGAATTGCCATCCAGAGGCATCACGTCCCTTGATCTGCAGCTATACAACCCACGAAACCCAAACAACCTGCAAGTGCCCAAAAAGATTGGGGAAAGTTCAAATAAACTGAGAAGTTGATAACAATTGCCATCTCGAGACTTCCATACATATGTAGCTGCATGCCAAACGCTTCCTGGGTTATTGGAATAGTCATCATGATGATCTTAGCACTAGGCTGCTTGATGCAAGGACCAAACATATTACTTTTCTCCTCGTCATCCAACATAGAGTGCAGCAGATCGCAAAAGAGTGGACAATGTCTAAAAGCGTTAGACGCCCGTTTGGAAAAAGTCTTCTTTTTGATCCGAATCAAACACAGCTCTCTGTTGCATCCCATCAGCTTCGATCGGGCCAATGACAACCGGCTGGCATAATAGACGCTGGCGGAGCATTGTTCGTTGTGCGATCGGTAACTCGCACGGACGTGTAGGTACACGGAATCAGCAGCGATTTTATTCCCACGACAACCGTGTTCGATCGGATCAATCAATCTCGACATGGCCCGGATTCGCCGGAAACCCGAACAGTTACGTAGTCTACCAGAGGGGCCATTCCCGCTAAAGTGCTTTCCCGGAAAAAGTGCGCTCCGCAAAAGTTCCGTACGACCCTGGCCCTAAAAAACACATTAAAAAATGGCGAAAACACAAAAAAAAGTAGAGACAAAAAGGACGGAAACCAATAACGCTCGGGGACTCCGTCGAGGGAACGGACGCGAGAGGTACACAGAGAACATTGGTGACTTCGTGATTTTTAAACGGGAGATTGATCGCATCGCGAATCTCGTCAGTTGCGCGCGCCCCATCGGCCGTTTTCGCTTTTCCATCTTGATCATTGCGCTACATCCGATCAAACGCCACTAATATTTTTAGCCTGTCCGGAGCAGCGAGCGTCCCCAGCAGCGTCGTCATCGTTCTCGCCCTCCAGGCGCATTCTCCCGGGTACGATCCCGAAAAATCGCCCAGCCTGGGAAACTCTGCCGCGTCACCGGCTGACAAAGGACCCAAGTTTTTCCGTTCTTTTTATTACATCGGACACCTCGAGGATTGCCAATTTCTACGTGTAATAAAGATGGACGACAGAGACTGCGCAACATAAATATGGAGATCGGCGAGACGATCGTGACGAGTATGATTAAACGAATCTCGATTATACACTGGCGATCATTCAATTATGATTTTTCACCGAGCCACGATAAAAGCCGATTTTTCGCTGTGATAAATTGCTGCCGATCTCGCTGCTCTAGCCTCGATTATATCGGAACCGATTTATGTTGAGCAATGTTTATTAATTTTTTACGGAACGAAGTGTAGTCCACTATAATTTTCCATTCAGTGGATTAGCATATCCACCCTCTCGGCGTTGAGCGTGATGAGATCCGTCACATTCGTTTATAGCAACACTATATCGGTATACGTTGAGGACGAGAGAAAGAGCGAGAGAGAGAGAGAGAGAGAGAGAGAGAGAGAGAGAGAGAGAGAGAGATCGGTAATGCACTTGGCCTCGGATGTTGAGCATGTCACTCGTGCTGTCTCCAACCATTATATTTCACGCTTGGTAAATTTCTCTCTCTCTCTCTCTCTCGCTCTCTCTCTCTCTCTCTCTCTCTCTCTCTCTCTCTCTCTCTCTCTCTCTCTCTCTCTCTCTCTCTCTCATTACGCAAAAATTTAATGCCCTTATATTTTACCGGCTCATAACGCCATTGGAAAGGCTGCTGGATAGTGCACTGGTCGATGATTGGACGGGCAACGTAGACAAGCATAGCCGGCGGAAGTTTAGAAGGTGGAGAAAAAAAATAGTAGGTTGAGAGCTGCAAGCAGCAGGCAATATTTCACAATTATTTATAGCCCCTCGCGGCGCATCGTGACGGACAAGGAAAACTGCAGCCGGTCTATGCGCACCCGTCGTGCAAATTTGATTACGTGAAATATCGTTTACGCATCGCAAAAAGAAAGCTCCTGAAATGGCGCAATTGTTGGTCAAGATTGGAAAAGCGACAATTATATCCCAGCCAGCTTTGATTCTCTGAGAGGAATGGCACGTTTGCTGGACAATGGTACTACCGAAGAATGGCCATGAACTTAAGATTCACAGAAAAATCTGTGAATCTTGAGGGGCTGAAGAGTGCTCACTGTCAAGATGAATGCTGGACGCAACTCGTTGAAGAAAAGTGCCAAACGTTATTATCGGTTGGTAGGGATGGTGGAAGCGGCAGCATCGGAGCCAATCACGTATCCGTTGCTGATAGATATCGATTCTCCGTTAACGAAATTACACCTGCGATCGTTGGGTGGCAGGGGTTGGGGGGTTAGGATGGGGAAAGGCTCTTCGGCGACGATGCGACGACACACTGGATCGCGTTCCCCCCCATAAGTGGTCTATAATGGTCGCTTAAAAGCTCAAAGTGACCGGAACCGCTCGTCAAGACGGGAGAAATGGTTGGCCAAGCGGAAAAGTGGTATTGCAGACACTGCCCCAACCCACCCCGGACACTACAGCTTCGTCCATTCCCCGTGCGATCACCCGACCGAGCTGCTGCAGCATCAAACCACACAAAACTAATTATGTGACCAGCAGCAACGTCCGGTGTACGAGGGTCCGGCAGAAGCTAAAGACGTTACGTGACAACTATTTTTCCTTGGGTATCCAATATAGAATTTCTTCCCAATCCAAAGTTGTAATCTTCGCATTGACTTTTCATTTGCGCTCTTCCAGCGGATGAAAAGAACCCACCCATCCTGGCAAATCCACTTTGCAGCAAGTTTCTCCAGCGGATGGAAAAGACCTGCCGATCCGGATCAAACCAACGGCAGTTCTTGCAAAATGGATTGGGCAAGATTGGTATGTCTTTGCCATCCACTAGAGGAGCCAATGACGAACACGTATCGCAACATCCAATTGATTCGTTCCGCCGACGCATTGGAGGCAGAAGGAAGTCGCCACAACTTATGCTGATCCAGACCCGATGATGATAACTTCCCTTCGGAAGGAGAATTTGTGGCTGGCAGACAGGGGTAACTTTTATCGACTGGCAGCCAACCGAGCCAAAGCTTTTGATGGATACTCAAACATGCGTTCCGTAGTCTACGTCACACTCATATTCTACCATTACCTTCCTCGCACGCTCTCTTACCCTCTCGCCCCAACTCGATGAGAGTCGCACTCGTCTCCCGCATTGACGAGCCTCTTGTACCTCTCGAACTTCATTTTCGTAAGTTCTCTGATGGTTTCAACAGCTGCCACAGCTGAGGGCTTACATTATTTTCAAACCAATCCACATGCACGTCCCTGGATGCACACACACACGGGCAAGTTAATACTCAATGGAGGCTTTCGTGATGGAGGGCTGACGGATTACGTCCCCGAACCTCGGCTTATCATTAATATTTCTCTTAAATTTGTCATTTCTGGCTGAACACCCCTCAAACGTAGAACCAGCGAATTCGCTCCATCATTCGTGCAGATTTTAACGGTGAAATATTGATTCGCCGAATCCTCGAATTACGACTCCATTTAGAAGTTCGTGTAGACATTGCTGTTTGGCAGCTTTGTCGTTCCTCGGGCTGAAAAGTAATTGAACAAGAGCGATCAGTTTGATGCTTCTCGGCAAAGATTGGGTTTGGTTTGGGTTTTTTGCCATTGGTTGGCTTTTGTTTAAGTTTGATCGAGTTCATCCATGCAGAGTTGATTGGTTTGATCTCTTTCCAATGATTCGACATTGGCTGCGCTTTGTTTAGGTTCATTCACAAACGGGTGATTGGTTCGGTCTCTTTCCAATCATTCGACAATGGCTGCGTTTTGTTTTGGTTCATTCACAAAAACGCGATTACTTTCAGGTTTTTTTTTTTCAATCATTCGACGCGATTCGCCATCACTTTTATTTCACTTGGCGATACTCGAGGGTAACAACGAAGTCATTCGAAAAGATCGATCAGTCCCATATTTCTTAGCCAATGTGAGTCAAATTTCTTATCCTAGGGTAATATTCACGTTCAAGGTCGAAATCGAGAGTGAGGTCGTCGTGCGAAGGAGAGAGAAGTCTAATAATAAAAATCACTGCTGGGAACTCAGTATCCACAAAATACCGTTTGAACGAGCTTACAGAACTCCGGACTCCATAAATCCCAACAGAAGTGCAATTAATCGGGCGCAACCCCCGGCAACTCCAGAGTTATACACACGCAGAAGCGCAGCAGAGAGAGAGAGAGAGAGAGAGAGAGAGAGGCAAGTCCAAAATACCGGTATCTGGTTGACCCTCGGTCATCCGCCAGTGTTCGTTCCCTTGGTACTGTTAGCTGCCTCCCAAGTTCTCGATACGTATGCGCGAGTCTCGCACCGACACACGCCGATTTACTCCCTGGTGGTCATAGTCGGGTCGAAGAGCTCCCTGGATTCGTTCTACGCCTATACTCCTCCGGTCCAGAGGGCGACCGTGTAAACGGCGGAGTGGATGAGGGAGCAGGGGAGAGAGAAAGTGAGAAAGAGAGAGAGAGAGAGAGAGAGAGAGAGAGAGAGAGAGAGAGAGTATCGGGGATTCAAAGTTTGCGCGGGATGGTTTGTTAGCCAAACCGGCCGATCCTTGCGAGCCAAACATAATAACAACCACCAATTAAAATACCTTATTACGGTGGAACAATACGGTTTCGCCGTGAAAGGGTAAGCCCCGAAGGAGAGACATTGCGCCATTCGTGCCGCTCGAAAAGCAAAAGAGAGGAGCCGCATTGATCAAAAAGAGAGAGCAGAGAGAGAGAGAGAGAGAGAGAGAGAGAGAGAGGAGACGGATAAAAGAGTCGGTAGGATTAAAAAGAGGCAGAAGTGAAAAAGTCTTGGTGGACGCGTTAACGCGCGATGTAAGAAAGAAGAGAACGAGAGGAACTAATGGCATGCCCGTATATAAAGAAACGCGCCGATTAAACGAATTCAAGCCTCCCAGGAAACGAATCAACGCATTGCCGATTACTTTCGTTTTTTCCCGTTTTCGACAAAACCGAGTTACATGCAGGGCCAATGGATGACCAGGAATGACAATGAGTCCGAATCATTTTTAACGATGACACGCCGTATTCGTTCTTCGGAGATTGGAATATTTCGCGAAACAACGGGAGTGTGGGGCGATGACCACCCCAGCGAAAATCCCTTCGCTGATCCGGTCGACGATGACCGCATGATCCGGGGGCCCTTTGTCAATGGAACAATCGGCATGAGGAGACTCTTGCAATTAGGAAAAAACCGAAAAGCCGGAAACACATTTGAGCCCGTGTGTTTTCATAACGCAGAGCCCTATTGCTGATGTTGATGATGATGATGATGATGATGATGGTCATTGGAGATGAGGGAAATTTTCGAAGCTGCTGCAAACGAGAGTTTCCAAACAAGGCTTCCAGAGGGCTTGAGAGTCAATTTGATTATACAACGAATGAGGATAAGCACTTATCTACATGGGCCAGTGGACACAGCCGATGGAACTCGAATTCCGGTAACGAGATGGCCAGGGTAACCGGTGGAGCACCATACCCGTTGATCATCAACGCATATCCCATAGTACATTGGAAATTCGTCTGCTTGATTTATCCTCAACGATCGTTATTTATAATTGGACTGAGGACTCGTGAAACTTCCAAAAACTTGAGCTCTCCAATTATCCATGTCCGGGATGGTGATATCACTATTGCGAAAAATCATTCCACCCCTGCTGGGATTGTTCGGACTTCGGCAATTTTTCTACGCTGGCAAGTGAATCGCCAAAGAGCTGGGATGTTTTGGCATCTCTGGTGACATGTGTCTCGGGTAGTGAAACTCGCCTTTAGGGCTGCGGTTATTGTCCTTTCCGCTCGAAAGGCAGCTATATACGGAACACTGCGGTGGTACTTCCGGGACGGTTTGCCGATCGAAAAAGCCAATTCGTTTCGAGCCCCTAAAGCCCCCTTTCCACTTTACGGCATCCAGCTAACCGATGGATCACTCATGCGGCAGAAAGTCCAAATCTCCGTGATCGACCTCCATCAAATATATTCATCTCCGTATTTCTCTCTCTCTCCTCTATGGCTTGGCAAGCTCAGCTGCAATCTTGGAGTTTCATGGTCGAGTTTGATGCGTTCGGGGTTTGCAGATTACCCAGGGACTCGGACTTTCTCACTGGCTATTCTGTCACCCGTATCTATATCTCGGCCGGTCCACGCGAGAAGTGCTCGCCTCCCTCGTCGTTATATACTCCTCGTGAATCCCTGGATGGAGGACGAGAGGTCCGAAATCTCGTATATGCAAACGAATTTTACCGAGTACACACGGAGGACACATCTGTATAGACGGATGTATATTCGAGGATATGATACAAGGCTACAACGAGGATACAACTGGCCACCTCTGTCTATCATCCAGCACTTAATATCATTCGCCATTAAATTCACGTTGATGGGCGCGGCCATTCGAAATCTCTGGGATCCCTCGAATCTACAACGAACCTACACCTGATACCGATGTCTTTTTACATACGTGTATCCTCGAACATCTGCCGGGACTATCTCCCACGGATTATCACTGCGATGAGGAGACTTCGTTCCATCCATCCTGTCCATTAACGATCGCGAACGCTTGAGGGGGAACATTTCTTCACGATTATTCCTCGGGTACACCCAATCCAATGGAAGATTGATGACTGATCATGGTAATGACAGTATGTTGGGTTCAGCGGTGAGGGGCAGTGAGAATTTTCAAAAAATCGATTTTTTAAAAACATTTTCTTGAAGTATGGTGTTTCGAAAATATTCCCTGAACATTTCAAGTCAATCCGATGAATGGTTTCGGGGATTTCCCACAATTGGTGAAGGGGCCACGTCTATTCCCAATGTATAGACGTGGCTGATAAACGCGCAAAAGATAATACCCGGGGAGGCAGAATGCTTCGAAGACAACAACAAATTGATATTTTGGAAGTTTCCACATCGGCAGAAGCTCCATTGTATGGGCCAGGAATTGATGATTCGATGTAAGTAATTTTTTAATTAGTATTTCTATACATAAATTGAGTGTAAAATTGGAAAATTCTTTCAGAAATTTTCAAAAATTTATCTCTCGAAAACTATGAACTTTAGCAAAATTTTATAAAAAGTACTTTCGGATTAAAATTGCCCAAAATGTAAAAAAAAAATAATTCAATCCGAAAAACTTTATTTTTTGAAAAATTGTTTTAATAATTGGCCATGAACAATTGAATGCTCGACTTTTCGGCAAAATATTGTGATATTCGGATTCAGCGGATCAAAATACATCAAAAAAAGGTTAGCTTTATCCATCGAGCTCAAAATTTTACGAACATATAATATCGTATCCACGTCGAAAAACTTTAAACGCGTTTTTCTCGAAACTATGTTTTTCAAGTCGGTGACCACTGTAAATAAAAAACCACTCGATGGATTTTGATGAAATTTAGTGTGCTCATTAATAGCAATAAAACTAGTCCTTAATAGAAGGATTTTCATTTTTGTTGAAAGTTTCTATTTTCTTACTAACAATAAACGAGCGATTTTTTGGTCGAAAATCAAAAGATATCTGTCGGAAGCTACCATTTTGTTAATTTTTGAAAAAATCTTCGATTAAGGACTAGATTTATCATTAAACTAATAATTTTTTTCTGGTTTTTTTATTTAAGATGATCCAGTAAAATTTTATTATGGTCACCGCAAAGCACTGCATGCCGAAGGGGTCCGACAAAGATTGCGATATTTTTATAAATAATCAATATTTGCCTTTGAAAATTTGTACAAGTCACGTTGAAATGTAACATAACAAGTCTCTGTAACCACTTTTGTAAAACAAACTTAATGACTATAAAAAAATGCTCGATTTTCACGTCTCTGACTGCATCTCACCCCTTCATTTTATTGTTTGGGTTTAAGTTTCTTGGGGTTTCAGGCGATTCTCTTGGTTTTATGTTTCAGCTGAAAGTTGTTTGGACTCGTTTGAGTTTAAGGTGGTTCTCTTGCTCTTGGTTTTAGCTGATATTTATTTGAGTTTCACACGAAGAGAATTAAATGTTAAAAATTACCGTGCAGTAACGGTAACCAGACGACAACCCTGAAACTTCGCGTATTATTGCTGGGTAGAACACAGATTTTCACGAAAATAAAATAAAATTTCTTCTTCAGATAGAACATTTTACCAGATTTTCTAGTAAATTTTGATGTGTAACAAAATACGCAAAACTTAAATTTAAAAAATATATAATATCAGCGAAATTTTACTGTGCATTTTATTATTTTATGCCTGTCAAAAATGTCTATAAAAACGTATCGTCTTTATAACAGTTATTTTAAGATTTATTATAAAATTTAATGAATGTTATAGGAAAATGTATTGTGCTCTCGGTAAAAATTATCGTGCGCGCTTGGTTAAAATTATCATGCGGTACGGTATGGAAATTTTGAGGCACTGCATGGTAAAAATTCCCCTCATACCTTGCACTTCAGAATGGTATGGTGGGGGGGGGGGGGGGGCTAAGTAGGGGTGCGCGGTATCGTTTCAGTGGTCTATCTATTCCTTATATGGCGCGATGGAAGTTCCCAAAAAAAATTCTTCTAAACTGCGTACATCAACGTCTTATGAAATGTTTAAGAGTGAATACGATTTTACGATTTTAAATTATGACAAAGTAATATGTGCGCAAATTAGTCACATCACTCGAGCTTACGACGGTACGAAATGTATTGTAAAAAAATGGTAGTATTAAATGAAAAATAAATTCTAATAATTAAATTTCTCTCTTTATCCGTTTGTTGAGTATACCAATTTATATGAAAGAAACAAAATTTCCGAACAAAAAACAAACAGGTTGGTTATTATTATGATTATTATCGCACCAGTCTTTGAAGAAAAAATACACTTCATTAAAGAACCGGTGCGATGGTCGAGTGGTTAGCATGCTCGCCTCTGAAACTGCGGATTGCGAGGTTCCGGGTTCGAAACCCAGTTGCGTACATTCGTCGCGAAATGTTTTTCTTCGACATTTCGCGGCGAAATTATGACAGAGGGAGAAGTCCGTCGGGCCCGCAAGAGGGGGGGGGGGGGAACAGGGGAAAAGGTGGAGAAAAAAGGTAAACAAAAACAGTAGAGGAAAGAAAACGGTCACAATAAGGGGAATATATATAAATATAATTTTACCAGCCTTATAGGAATTTTTTCTTCTGAGGTTGACGCAGGTAAATTTTACTGTGCAGTACAGTAAAAATATCGTACGGTGCGATTGGTAATTTTTAACCGACAGTAGGTAAAATTTTAGCTACGTACTTGACATTTTCTGTAACGTGAGTTAAAAAAAACTTGTCGCATACGAATTATTATGTTTTTCCCACTTGTCACTACATTGAAATATATCACGGTAATTTTTACCGTGAAATTCACGACAAACATTACTTTTTAATTCTCTCCGTGCAGGTGGTTCACTTGCTATTTATGTTGTAAATGACAATTGTTTGGGTTTGTTTGAGTTTCGGGTGGGTCTCTTGCTTTTTATGTTATAGCTGACAAATGTTTGCTTTTGTTTGGGTTTCAGGTGGTTCTCTCTCTCTCTCTCTCTCTCTCTCTCTCTCTCTCTCTCTCTCTCTTCATGTTTTAGCTAAGTTTGTTTGAGTTCGTTTGATCGTTCGGGATTGGGTCTTTTTTCTCTTGCTCCTTAAGTTTCAGCTGGTTGTGTTTGAATTTGGATTTCTTGGGGTTTCAGGTGATTCTCTTGCTCTTTATGTATCAGCTGAGTCCGTTGAGGCTTCATTTGGTTCTCTTGCTTTTTATGTTTCAGCTGATAATTGTTTCGGTTTCAGTTGAGTCTCTTGCTTTTCATGTATAAGCTGACAACGTGTGGGTTTGTTTGTCGATGACGAATTCGATGACTGACGGTACTGCTATCGTACATATATCGCTGTGGTTCTCATTCTCACATTTATCCATTCAATAAGCTTATGACGGTGAATGAGGATATTGGGAATAACCGAAAGAAGACACCTCCTGTACATTCGCTAGGATGTAACAGTTCGGTCGTTCGGGTTTATTTCGAGTTTGGGTTTATATGTCTTTTCGGATCTAGATTAATCCAAGTTTTAAATGGTCCTCTCTTACTTTATGTTTCAGGTAAGTAAGCTCATCATCTCCTGGCTGAAGTATGGTGCCCCGGTTTTTTTGTCGCCCTCCAGCATCGCGCTTCCGTCACAACAAGTGCAGTGCATCGGTCATCCATTTTTTCCCCTACAAGGTAGGGAAGCAAAAAGCTCAATTCCGACGCGACGATAAATCCTTAGAGAAAGTACGTTCCCTTAAAATAGATCACGTAAAATTGGTAATTCCCTTTACAGTCTCCCAGCTCCATACACTTTATGGGATACCCCGTTCGCTCAGTGACGTGAAATTGAAAGCCGTAACTTCGAATACGACGCTCCTATCTCCGCTAATACACGGCACTCACGACGAACCGTCGAAGCGAAAAAATAAACGCAACGCGGAGAAAAACAACAATTTCGAGAGCCATGTTTATCGGTCCATTGTTTTCTCGCGTGCGGAAGAACTGCAGTACGACCAGGAGCGGAGAGGGGGAGGGGGTAATCGTATCGGCGCTAATTTTCACCAGAGATTCGCGGAGCTTGAACAAGATCAAAGATAATATCGTTTCATCGACGTGGATAAAAGTTGGAACCGATGGAGTATCCGTTTCATCGTATATTGATACACACACATATATATATATATATATAGATGTACACACACGAGGAATTTGAGATAGGAAGCTCCGCGAGTTGGCTAGAGGAATTGCAGTCGCGGGTTTGTCCCGGTTCTTGTTTTTCCCTTCTTCTAGATACTTGGAAAGGCTCTCATCGACCACGATAAATAGCCATCTGTGTAGTTGGAAGTTCAAAAAGAGGGGGGGGGGGGGCGGTGTGACAAGGGGCTGCAGGGAAAAGAGGCAAACTGGGCAACGCGCGCGCCCTCTGGACAAAAACAATATTTATTGGGGTAGCTTACCTCTCTCTCTCTCTCTCTCTCTCTCTCTCTCTCTCTCTCTCTCTCTCTCTCTCTCTCTCTCTCTCTCTCTTCCGGGCGGAGACCATAGCCATTGTGAGTTTAATGTATATATATATATATATATATATATATATATATATATATATATTTATGTGTGTGTGTGTATATACTCTTTGTTTTCGTGAAACAAAACGATTCCTCCTTCCGTAGCTCGTCGCCGACACTCCGAACTCTCCTACCGATGCGTTGGTGCGAATTTGGACCATCTGGTCCATTCGAATGCAATAGTGTTTTTTTTCCTGACAATAATTCGGAAGCCTCGTTGTATCGCTGCTCGAAGTAATCGTAAATGATTTTTTTTTTAAATTTTATCAATGTCTTCGTTCATGGTGACCTGGCTCGTGGTCGTAAAGAAGAAAAATTTTCGTGATTCTTTTCTGGGAGAACGTGTGCGGGTCAAAATTTATTTTTTCTTCCAAGTTTACCTATAAAATGTACATTCATTTTTTTCTGACAATTAATCGGCAGCCTCATCCTATCGCTGTACGAAGTAATAGTGAAAGGTTTTTTTTGTTTTTTTTTTTGTTAACGGGTTATATCTAGCTCGCGGTCGGATGAAAGGAATTTTTAAGATTTATTTCTGGGAAAACCCGTGCGGGTTTTCAATTCTTTACTTGTGTATTTAAGTTGTAGTTACTAAAATTTACAGTAATTATTTTCTGATAGTTACTCGGAAGCCTCGTTCCATCGCTGTTTGAAGTAATAGTGAATGATAAAAAAATATATATATTAACGGATTACACTCAGCCCCTGATTGGAGAAACGAGAAATTTTCATGAATTTTCGGTTAAAAAAAACGCTCTATTTTCGATGATAAGAAAAAACTGTCCATCGGGAAAAAATGACTTCGTTCAAGCACTGCTTTTTCATATGTAAAAGAAGCTTGTAAAATTTTAAGTTGATCGGTGCAGTGAGTTTTGAGATATCGTTGGCACCGATTTTGAAAAAGTCATTTTCAAAAGAAAACGCGTTTAAAGGCCATCAAGCGGACCCTATCTATAAACGCCCATAAATCCCTCAATTTTAAACCAATCGCCTTGGAACTTTCAGAGAATATTTCAGACATGTTATATATTGAGAATCCCTCGAAAAACAAAAATCGATTAAAGCACATAGGTGTAACCCCTTAAATCTGAGCTATCCCTGATCTGCAACATTCTACAACCTCGTCCAATTGTCGATGAAATTTTTACGCATTTATCATTTTCCAGAACATTACTACGGACAATCTACGACTCTGGGAATCATTAGGGAAAAAATAAAATTGTCGAATGAATGAAAAATGTGGGGTCCATATTGTCACCAATCCTTCCCGTACGCGGTTGAGTCCTCGGACGCGTTCTCTTTCTTCATTTTCAGCTTTGTTTTTCGTTCTTGTCCTCTTCGTACTATTTTTCTCGCTGAGCGCTCGGGGAGATTGGACGATTCGAGAATTTCGCATGAGGCCTCGCGTCCTGTGCTCGGTTGAATCGATGGATGTGCGCGCGTGTGTACGGGAGTACATTTTTCGCGGTGGTGTATCCCTTCGTCCGCCCTTCGCTCACTCTTTGGAGCGCTCAAGCGCCCGCGCTGCTTGATTGATTAACGATCAGGACTTGCATAAAACTACTCTCTACTCTTTGCTGCTACCTTCGCTTCGAAACTCGAGATCTACTGACGAGAAGGACCCTTCGTAGGACGAGACTATACGAGTCCACTTCTATATCCGTCAAGATGCATGTACAGGGTGGCCCGAAAAGTGACGTCAAAAACAAAATGCCAGATGCACCCTATCAATACTTATCCGAATCATCCCCATTTGTACGAACTTTTCAACTTAAAAAAAAAAACGATTCGGATGCTCTGAATTTTTTTGGTTTTTGTATGTACTTTTCCCTTATGAGGAACATCACTTAAGTGCCCGCTTCCGATTTTGTTGAATCTCATATACGTGATAAAGTGTTGAAATCTAGAGGACATGTATTTTTTTTCGGAAGAAAATCGATTTTTACGGGGGAAACCGCCCCCCAAAAGCGTATCCTCCCTTAATTTTTTTTCAGTACTTCTGTAGTGGATTTTTCATCACTTTACATTAGAAGGATTTTGGTTTTTGTTTCATACGGATCGGTGGACTGCTTGTGGATGAAAGTGCAAAATCATCCCTTGACACGTCTTTCTTTAAGGGGTGGTTTACCCGCTTGAAATCGCTTTTCCAGTGATGGAAAAAAATACGTGCCTAATTGTTTTCAATGCTTTATCACGTATATGAGTTCCAACAAAATCGAAGGTGGACACTTGGGTGATCTTCCTTGGTTGAATCTTTTTGAAGCAATTGGGAGTCACCTCGACTAGTATGAGTATTTCTTTTTATCATCTGAGCTAGTGAACGACCTTGCCAAACGTTTTTTTAAACTTTTGATCAAAATCTAAGGCGTATGCAGTGTAATCAACGTTGGTGTTCAGTTGGTCATTTATTTATTGCTCAACGGTGCACTTCAGAACAATATCGAAGTGACAAAAAACGCGAGGTAAGTACATAAACAGAAACAAAAAACCAAAAAATGTTTTTTTTTCTCGAAAAGTAAAAAAAATCGAGCAATATTCATCGGGGTGATTCGAATAGATAAGAGGCATATAGCTTTTCTTTTGGACATCACTTTTCGGGCCACTCTGTATGAATGGATAATCCTACAACTGTCGAAAGGTCAAATCATGTCCTACTTTATGCTCGAATTTCACTTTAGCAAAAGTTCCACGGTTTTGAGATTTTAGGCTTTATGTTATCACTTTAAAAAATCTGCTTATGGTCTTTCGCATGCCCTTTCTACAAATGAAATCGACAATAACTAAGCAAGTTTTCAAAGTCATTGCCACGATATGCGTAGTACATTTTTTTTACACCGCAGTCTGTCAAATTCAGATGTTCCAATTGGTTTGAATACAAATTCTTTATAAGATCTTCTTTCATAAAGTTTGCTTAACATTCAAGGTTAAAAAGAAGACTTTTCTAAATAAAACAAATAACCAAAAATATATTTTTTCAACCGGGTAAAAAAAAGTTGACATTTGTAGAAATGGAATGCGAAAAACCAAAAGCAAATGATTTTTATCTCGGAAACCGTGGGACTTTCACTAAACTGAAATTCCAGCATATAGTAGGATTTCGTCTGACCTATTGACAGTTGCAGGATTGTCCATTCATAACAGGACACCCTGTATATGAAAAAAGTATATGTATACATATGTATACATATGTGTGTGTGTGTGTGTGTGTGTGTGTGTGTGTGTGTGTGTGTGTGTGTGTGTGTGTGTGTGTGTGTGTGTGTGTGTGTGTGTGTGTGTGTAAACACACACATATGTTTGTATGCGCGCACACACACACACACACACACACACACACACACACACGCACGCACGTACACGCACGCACACACACGTACACGCACGCACACACACGTACGCACATGCACACACACGCACACACACACATGCACGCACCCACACGCACACACACGCGCACACACACACACACGCACGCACACACACACACACACACACACACACACATATATATATATATATATATATATATATATATATAGAAATACATATATTTTGCGTCACGCCACGAGAAGTTTATGCGTTTCATCTTCTCGCTACGCCCAGTGTGGCCCACGTATGCATTAGCAATAAAAATGTTTTTTCGATCATTCATCTCGTCTCTGTCTGCTCCGAGTACATTACGCATCCGGTTCGAAGAATGTTTCCGATCCACCGATGTATGTTTTTTTTTCGATCTTACTGCCACTTTTCTCCCTTCTTCCCTCTCGGGACGAAGGGAAGACCTCTCTTTCTCTCTCTCTCTCTCTCTCTCTCTCTCTCTCGCTCTCTTTTCGTGCACGTGGACAGCCAAAATTATCGGACGATGAATGAGAAAAACTCGTCCGCGCGCGAGAGGAGCCATTGAATTCGTATGTGTGCTTTTAGCGATCTCTGCTTCACCGGATGAATATTAGATCGATCGAATCGCGAGTCCGGCCCTCTTTGATGTCACACACGAGTGCCGATTCGCGTGTGAACATCCCAGAATGTCGCGACTTATCGCCTCGTTCGTATCGAATGAGATTTCGATATTAGAAATCGCGAGTGGAATATGTGCTCGGAGCAAAAATGAAAAAAATTGAGAGGAACTTTTCTTGGCTTGGTCGTGAGGTGTATGATCGAGTTTTGGGTGAAGGAGAAATTTTATTTGGTTTTGCAGGATATTTGTACTTTGATAAATATGAATAAAATATACGTTTATTGATATAAATAAAAAAATATATTAATTAATAAACATTTTAACACGTTTATTTATTTATATACATAAACACTTTAACACGTTTATTTATATTTAAAATTAATATTTATATTTGACAAATTGAGGCAGTATTCTAGACTCGAAATGTGAAAAAAAATCAATTTTTTTTGTGGCAATTTCTCAAAGACTCTTAAGAATATGTCATCAAAATGAAATTTCGACGTTTCAAAAGAAAAGGATTGAACGTTCGGAGCTACGAAGTTAAGAAGCTTCTAGGGAAGGTATAACTACTCGCAGGGAAGAACGAGCTTCAGAAAATTATCATTTCGAAGTTCAGAAAGGCACACTTTACGAGGCAGGAATGGCCGATTAATACACCGTAAGTATAACATGCCATTATACAACTTAGATAGGTGCAGTTATCTGAAACTGGACTCAAAACTTTAAACGCCTTTTTCGAAACTACTTTTTTCAATCTGGTTGACATAAAATCTCGAGTTCTATGAACCGATTAACTTCAAATTTAGTATGGACCTTCAGTGTATATCGCTCTATCGTCCCTACCCAGGAATTTTGGAATAATTATTAACACTTAAAAAAAAAATTAGCGCGATAAATTAACCCTTTTCCAGACAGCCGACAGTTAAAATTTATTTTCTCTCTGGTACCTGCCGCAATGACATTTTTATTCATCGAGAAAATTGCTTTCCTTTCTGTTTCGAATGAATGGGAGCTTTGGAATCGTGTCAGCACCCTCAACCCTTTTTTTACTGCATATCTAGAGGCCCATAACGTTTTTAATCTTTATTTTTCTTGCACAATTTTTTTATCTGTTCTTGAAACATCAATAAAAAGACTGTACAAAATAGGAAGTAAAAATATTTTTTACTATCTATTTTATCCTTTTAGATAAATCCTTTTAAATTATCCTTTCAGAAAAAAGGCCTCTAAACTAAAATACTGCCTCAATGTATTTTTATATTTAAAATTGATAATTTTTATTTACGTCGATGTACGTTTACAATTAAAATTAATATTAAAAATTTAATTTTCATATTTGCGATACCCAAATAAAATAGAAATATATAAATAAAAAATAGGAATTACGAAATTGGGAACATATATTTATAATGTAATCTCTGTATACAATGAAATGCTAGGATTCGTATGTCTGTTCGCTAATAACTCGAAAACCACTGAATCAATTTCAATGAATCGTTCACAGAAGTAGAGCTGGAAGTCTGGAATCGGATTTAGGCTAATAGGCATCACGCTACGCGATTTATTAAAATCACAATAAACAAATGTAGTAAAGTTCACAAATTAAATAACAGCAGCACTAAAACTAAATACTAAAAAAACTAAATACTTAAATACTAAATACTAAACAATAAAAATAAATAACAGCAGCACTAACGAATAGATAAATAAACGAACGAATAACAAAAAAATAATTGACGAACAATCACGAGTTCTTTTCAATTTTTCCAACTTTCACAAATCGTCCATGCAGTTCCTTTTTATTTTCAATATGCAATATATATAAAAAATGAAAACGAAACTTCCAACAAAAGACCAAGTTGAGTAATTAACAAAAATTGACGAATAACGAGGCATGCCTCGTCTGTAAACCTGTAAATATCTATCTCTACGTATGATAAAACTGTGAGGGGTGCTTCGTCTGTAATGTTTGAGTTTTTAGAGAATTTCTTTACCGATCGTTTGTATCGACGACATATCGATTTTTCCTTGCATGTCTCACTTTTGAATCGACAGTATTAATAAAACACATTCGTCGTTTTTTTTCTTCGTTTAATTGCAAATTTGATCGCACGATTTGTAATTCGTCGAATCTCTCGCAGGATTCCCCTTTTCGCGTTGACTTTTTGCCGCCGTACGTGATGGTCGTGCTTATGGTCGTGAGCTTTGTTTCATCGGTCGGAGTGTCAACGATCCCACGGATTGATAATTAATTGATTCATTAATTCGTTTCTCGTTTGTGTGACGGACGGTGAGAGAGGGAGAGAGAGAGAGAGAGAGAGAGAGAGAGAGAGAGAGAGAGAGGCGGCGATGAGGCTACAGGTAAATGTCCTTCATCACAGGACTTTTTTTTATTTCCTTATATTTTCAACCGGTCCCCATTCGAGTGTCAGACAGACGAGAAGCGCGAAAACCGGATCTCTCGCCCTTACAATTCTTCGGATAAATTTGGACAAAGCTCGGTGGTTTTTGAGAGCGTCAATGAATATGGCACGTAGCTGGTTCCCCTATAAAAAAAAAAATAAAATAAAAATACATCGGTTCCTTGAATCCGTACCTCGATCGGTATACATATTGAAAGGGCGACCGATAATATAATCAATCCAAATACGAGATCGGTACAACGAAGTGGGGAGAAAAAGTTCGCCCTCGATGAGGCAACACGACTCGGAATAATCGACAATACGAATATGCTAATATTATTGTTTTAATTAATTTATCAAATTAACATTTAGTTTAATAATATTAATAATAAATATATGATTGAAATATTTAATTGGAGGGCAGACACCACTGTGACAGGCCGAAAAAGGTCGTTTTCTCCGATTTTTATTTGTCTACTGGATGATTTATTATGAATTTGGGAAAAATGTATGCTACTGAGCATACATTGAATTTATTTGGTGTAAATTTTTATTTGAAAATATTAAAAATTGACGACGGTATTGAGGTGTTACGTCCGAAGATGTTTAGACAAAATACATATTTTTCGTATGTATGGCACAAAAATAAGGAGCTTTTAAAGGTTCAGGCGAATCCCTCATTCCTTAACCTGTTAACGTGCCAACCTAATGTACGGGATGTTAGGAAGGTCGATGCAAAGCCTTAAGGGGGTGATAGGTCACGTCGTTAGGTACATATCTACCCTAGGTTACCTTAGTGCAAGGTCTAATGATTTCGCATTATCATGGTAAGTATTATTTTTGGAAAATTACCCAAAATTAGGTACTTACTCGTTTACCTTTTATGTTGATGCTATTTTTTTAAGAATAGCATCAAGGGGTCTCCCCACTGTAGAAGCGAAAAAAGGCTATTATCATATATTTTTTTATAGGTTTATATTATAGATATTGACGTATGAAGTTGTTAAACTGAAGGGGAGATATACACCTAGGAGCCGGAAAAAGGTCATTTTTGTGAATTTTTTCAAGGAAAACTATTTGAAATTTCGGATTGAGGTTTTAATCATCTAAAAGTATATACATTCAAAAATATGTTTAATTTTCTTTATTCAAAAATATCAAAAATATACAAGGATATTTTATGATTATTGGAGCGTCGTAAAAAAATCTGCGTATACGGTACCCACTGGCGTTTCTTCAAAAATCATCTGAAAACACAAACCAAAAAGATTATTAAATTAGATACTATAATCTAGTACTTGACATAGACGATTTTGAAAATATCGATTTATGACAAAATCCCGTGCAGAAATTTTGACCGGGATACCCTATGTCCGATCAAATCCCGATCAGGATTTGTCATGGATTCCCCAAAACCGGTATCCCTGTTAGAAACCAACTTGCATCAGTATCGGCATATGTACGACGACGATGGCATCATTTTGAAAATTTTGGCGTCACGTGTATTTTCTGTATTACTATGGAATTCCTATCTATAGATAGGAATTTCTGTCTATAGATTCCTATCTATAAAATTCCTATCTATAGATAGGAATTACATAGTAATACCGAAAATACACGTGATGCCAAAATTTTCAAAATTATGCCATCGTCGTCGTACATATTCCGATACTGATGCAAGTTGGATTCTAACCGGGATACCGGCTTTGGGGAATAAGTCTCTGTTTATACCCACCGACATGTCGGTGGGTATAAACATGTATTTAAGACAAATTAAAATCAAATTAACAATGATTAGATTAAAATTTACACCAACCGTGAGTTCTTACGTATTTCGAGAGAAAACATTTCGTCGAGGCAAAGAAATTTTTGCAAAAAATGTTGTGAGTTTCAAATATTACATTATAAATATGAAAAAAAAGACAAAATGAGTTGTGAATTTCCTCAAGTTGAAGAAAATACAAATCGAATTCACGACAGTTATATTAAAATTTACACCACAAGTGTAAACGTATTTTGAGAGAAAACATTGTGTTGAGGCAAAGAAATGTTCGCACAAAAAGTTATGTGCAAAAATTTCTTTGCCTCGAGGCAATGTTTTCTCTCAAAATACGTACGAACTCACTTTTGGCGAAAAATTTAATCTAATCATTTTGAATTTGATTTTAATTTGTCTTACATACGAAAAAATTCACAACTAATTTTGTGAATTTTTTTGTATTTATAATTTCTTGTCATTACACTTGCATTCACAGATTTTGATGTGAATTTTTTTTCATTCACATAAATTTTTAACATAAATAGAACATAAGTTTGAACATAAATAGTGATTTTTGGGCTAAAAATTAATTATTTTGCCTATAAAACAAAAACTAAGTAACGGAAAAAAAGTCCTATGACAAGTACTAGATAATGGTGTATAGAATAATCACAGAAAACCTCAAGTCAATCGGTTCATTGGTTTTCGAAAAATATTGGGTTTTTTCAAAAAATGTCCGCCATTTTGATATTTTTGCATATATCAAATATCACATGATATGCGCTATGGCCATTAACATACTGAATCTAATATCGTTTGGCTTCTTTGTTTTGGATGATCCATGTCCGAGATTCCATCAACGGCACAAACCTCCATTTTTTTAGGACATTTTTTTAACTACCATTTTCGTGTATGAAGAGTGACTGAAAAATTTGTTTTCAAAATTCAATTTTGTTTCAAATTTAACTTCTTTAATTGAAATTTGTTAAAATTTTTTTTAAACGTATTTCGAATTTGTATTTGTTATGTGTAACATCCTTTATATCAATATCTATAATATAAACCTATAAAAAAAATGCATGACCATAGCCTTTATTAACGTACAAAGTGAGAAGACCCCTTAACATAAGAGGAATTTTTATTTTTTGCCACGTTTTTAATTATTCAACACGTTCCATTTAGTTACTTGTGTGAATACAGACGATTGTATTGGTGCTTGTCGATTGAATACACATTAAGCTAAGACGCAAATAAGTGTTAAGTGACCAATTATTGTCTATTTGAACATTATGAACGAGTTAGTACCTAATTTTGGGAAATTTATCAAAAATCACACTTGCCACGATAACTCGAAATCTTAAGACTTTGGACTAAGGTAACCTAGGTTAGATATGTTCCGAACAAGGTAACCTATCACCCCCTTAAGGCTTTGCATGTTCCTTCTTAACCTAAGGAGTCACGAGTGTTCTTCGGGATAATAATTACGTGGGGACGTTTGCTGTGAGACCTCGAGAAATCTTGTTCCTTTATGGATTTGGGTATTCGGACATAAAAGACTTCAAAATCTTAAGGGCGGGGTAAAGTATTTAAATTTTTTTTTCATTTTTTTTCATTTTTTAAATGAATGCATAATATATCAAGAATATTGTGTTAAAATTTCAAGTCGATCGGAGTAAAATTGACGAAGTTATGAGTATTTGAGCGTCTATTGCTCCATGCCGTTCTCTTCTCTTCTGCGTTTTTCAAACCGTTTTTCTGAGACTTGTCATATTTGAAGTCCGTGTGCACGATAACTCAAAATCTACTGGACCAATCGCTTTGAAATTTTGCACAGTACTTCTTCACATAATTCACCAGGTATTGTCAAGAGCTTTTTTGTTTTTTTAAAATAATTACTAATTTTTCAACAACAAATTAGCCGATTTTTTTAGCGAAAATCGGGTTCTTGGCTCCCAAGTGCTACGAAAAATCGAAAAATCGAAAAAAAAATCCTCCCGTCATTACCTCGAGAAACATCTCCTTTAACAAATGCATTTTGATTTTTTTGTTTCAAATGATTCTGTTGCCAGTTATGGTGCACACCGCAAACCAACTTTTTTTCGAGGCGCCTCCGGGGTTTAATTTTCACTCGCTCAATTTTGAATATTTTGCAATGCAAATTTAGGAGAATGTTGTTGAAATGTTACTTTATTATATGTAAATTTTTCAATAAACGAACACTATTCGTTACGCCAAAAAAAAATCTTAAAAACATGCCTTTTTTTCGCCGAATTAACTTTACCCCGCCGTTAAGGCCTTAGGCCACAGTAACGGGTATAATATCATGTGCGAATTCAACAATTTTTTTCGTACGAAAAAGTGATTCGCTCATAAAATTAATTACACAGCTATTTAGTATGAATATCAAGCTGTTAGAATTTTTTTTTTTTTTCGATGTGCAAAATGGCCGACTACTGATACTTTCTTTTATCTTTTTTTAGGCGCTCCGCGGCGTGACATTGAGCATCCACAGTTTTTGACCGAGAACGAAAAATAAAAATTCCCGTCAATCTACATTAGAATACCTAGAGAAATACTTACGGAATTTGAAAAATATTGTTTTACTCAAAAGGTGTAGGGTATTTGAACTTAAGAAATAAATTTTCAGTGAAAAATTTCGTTATAACTGCTCATAAAATTAAAAGTTTTCGATTAATCAGAAATTCCGTACGTACTTCTCTGCGAAACGCAATTAGGAACATAACTTTTAAATTTGAAGTAAATCGAGTGAAAATTGTTGACGTTAGTTGCCACGCCAATTGGAAAAAAGCTGTTTCGAGAAGTTTCGAGTAGTCGGCCACGATGTATATCGGAAAAAAAAATTCTAACAGCTTGATATTCATGCTAAATAGTTGTGTAATTAATTTTGTGAGTGAATCACTTTTCCATACGAACAAAAAATTGTCAAATTCGCACATGATTTTATACCCTACTGCCTTACTGTGGCTTAAGGCCTTAAGTCACACAATAGTTTAATTGACATTTGATCCAAAGTAATCTCGTATATTTTCGGTAAATAACATAGTACAAAACATTTTACAAAATACCGGGTGTCCCATTTTAATCTTACACCTCATTTTTTTTACAACACCGGGTGTCCCATTTTAATCTTACACATGATTTATCTCGAAAAATACTGCTTCGATGAAGTATTGAGTATAATAAAAATTTTAAGGTTCAAAGGGAGACGTTAAAAAAATCTTTCTTAGTCCAAAATAAAAAATGAAGACGTTACGACGGCCGACATATTTAAAAAAATGGGATCATGATTTTTTTCACCAAAACATTTATCAGGCCAAAACTAACAACTTTTGTCGAAAATTTTTTTGATGACGTTTATAATGTTTGCTCAGGAATACCATTTTTTAGCTGAAGTGACGAGCTGCAGAGACCTAATACTTGTTTGGGTTTGTTTGGGTTATCGAACAAACGCAAACAAAGTCACACCTACGCTAGGGACGTTGAAGACTTTACCTCCTCGTGGCACATTATGGATGACGTTAAAATAGTAAAAAATTGTATTATGAACGTTATTAAAAAACTTTTCTTGTGGAATTTGTTAATTTTTACCTGATAAATGTTTTGGTGGAAAAAAATTGACTATTCCATTTAAAAAAAACAGGGTCGCCATCTTAACGTCACCATTTCTAATTTTGGACCGAAAAATATTTGATTTTAAGGTGCCACTTTGAACCCTAAAAGTTTTATTACACTCAATACTTTATCGGAGCAGTATTTTCGAGATAAATCAGGTGTAAGATTGAAATGGGTCACCTACCCACCTGCTCTCACTAAAACGTCTGTAACTTGGTCGATTTTCAATATTTTAACTTAAACATTTTCCCACACATTCTTGAACATGTATACTTTGAGAAAATGCAACATAAACATCGATTTTTTTACCCCTCACAGTGGTGTCTACCGTTAATAATAAATATTTAATTTAAATATTTCATTCAGTAACACATGCTTAATTTAAATATTTGAATTAATAACGAATATTTAATTACCGTTTTCAATAATAATTGAATAATACAAATAATCATTATCTCATTTATTCAATAACCATTTATTCTCACGATCCAAATTGACTTTAGCTGCAATTCCCCCGTTATTTTTTAGTTTTCCGTGTTTTTATCTTCAATTTTTCATGTGAAGCTTTGGGAGAACGAAAAAAAAAAACACACACACACACTCGTAAAAATAATTAATTGCAATGGAATAGCCGTATATTATTATTTCGTCATAAAGCCAGCGGTAATTGGTTTTTCATTGGGTCGATGCCGATAAATTTCGTTTATGAGAAAGCAATAAACAGCGCGTAACGTTCCGAGTTTGAATGAAGACCGATAAAAAAAGCCACAAATAATAATATACATTTCATTGTACATCGGTGATGATGGGGCTGAAAAGTACGAGGAAATTAATGCGCAAATATTAACGATATCCCTCGACATTTTTTTTATTGTTTTTTTCGTCCTCCTGTTTCGCTGTCGAATTCGGGATCCTTGACATTTATTCATCACGCGATCTTACCGGGGAATCCCGTTTCGGACACGTGTGGTTTGTACATACCGCGTATGGTGGGCCCGACTGCTATGTCGATCGTTTAATTGGTCGTAATTAAAACGGGAGCAAGAGAGAAGGGGCCCGAAATAATTAATGCAGTGGGGCGGCATATATATATATATGCAGGTCCTATCGAAGACTCTGGTACGAGTCTCCGATACCGCAACCCACATGGGCTTCCACCCTTCCAAAAACTGACGATCCTGGAGATCTGCATGATGATTTCACCTCCTTTTTCCCCATTAGAATCCGAAATAAAATTTCCATACTCCAAGGGGACACGAATAAAATTATTTTACTTCAAACTGTACATGAAAAATAATAATCAATAAGGGATAATGAGAAACATAAAAATAACAATAATACAATAATAATAAGCATAAAATAGTAATGAGAAAAAAATAAAAAGAATGTCAACTAAATAGTAATATATTTTGTATTTGAACAACTGGAGATCTGCATTATGATTCTACCTCCGTTTTTCTCATTTTAATACCAACATGAGTTCCCATATCCGGACACGAATAAAATTATTTTACCTTAAATAAGTACATAAAAAAAACAATGAGAACAATAACAATTGTAAAAAAAGAATTCAAAAACCACCTGGAGACCTGCATAACGGTTCCATCTCCTTTGTTCCCATTTCACTGCCAAAGTAAATTCCCATAATTCGAGGAAGCACACATGAAATTGTTCAACTTCACATTTCTACGCGAAAAAAGAAAATCATATGTTACCGCGTAACATTTTTTACGAAAAATAATTAACACAGGCTATTCGTTGGGTACACGGAATGAGTGAGGTTGTGCACTGACCTCGGCCAGTCTATATAAAAAAAAGGGAGAGTAGGGTGAAATGGCGCGAGGAACGATGGCGAGTTGCGGGGGGGGGGGGGGTCTAAACACGGTCCTTGTTAAGTCTCCGATGTGGTCTTGTAACCCTGCAGGAAACACCCTCGTTCTCCGAGCGCATTGTTTCCACAGGGGAACAACGATTTTTTTCACCCTTTGCATCCGCCCCCACCTCCTTCGTGTCTATCCCGCCGATGTATCCGCGAGGAACCGCGTATCCAGCGGGAGAGGAAAACACGTGCGCCGGACCAGCCACGACTATGCAAGGTTTTTCATACGTACGCTTGATTCGTCCCTCTCATTAACGCCTCTCACGGCAACTCTCGTACTGCGAGTAACTCTATTCTCATTTGTTCGTAGCGCATATCTCTATCCCTATACGCACGCGCGCACATACACACACACGCACGCACACACCCTCACACACACACACACACACACACACACACACACACACACACACACACACACACACACACACACACACACACACACACACACACACACACACGCACGCACGCACGCACGCACACGCACGCACGCACGCACGCACGCACGCACGCACGCACGCACGCACGCACGCACGCACGCACGCACTCACACACACGCGCACGCGCACGCACGCACGCAAGCACTCACACACACGCGCGCACACCAGGGTTGCGAATTTTTTAATGAAAAAGTAATGCATTATTCATTACTTTTTTAATGGGTAATGGAAAAATATTTTATTACCCGTTAAATAACATTTAGTAATGTAAAAAAATTCCATTACCCATTGCATTATATTTTGTAATGTAGAATATGTCCATTACTCATTGCATTTGAATTTGTGATGTAAAAAATTTCCATTACTCGTTACATTCCATTTTGTAATGTGAAACATTGTCATTACAAAATGCAATGTGATGTGTAATGACAAAAAATTTTATTACGCATTACATTGTAATGGGTAATGGAATTTTTTACATTACAATGTTTAATGTACCGAGTAATGGTAATTTTTAACATTACAAAATTTACTGTAATGAGTAATGGAATTTTTTTACATTACAAAATATAAGGTAGTCAGCAATGGAAATTGTTCACATTACTAATGTAATGTAAAAAATCTCGATTATTCAATACAAGGTAATGTGGCTTATTATTCGTTTCCTATCGGGTCGGATCGAACCAGTGCAAAAACCGCTGCCCCTAATGGGAAACGAATAAGAAGCCTCATTACATTGTAATGAGTAATGGAGATTTTTTACATTGCATTGCATTAATAATGTCAAAAATTCCATTATACATTACCTTATATTTTGTATTGTAAAAAAATTCCATTGCTATTACATTACATTTTCTAATGTAAAGAAAATCAATTACTTATTACATTACATTTTGTAATGTGTAATAAAAATATTTCACATTACAAAATGCAATTTAATGAGAAATGAAATTTTTTCACATTACAAATTTCAATGTAACTAGTAATGAAATTTTTTCACATTACAAGATTTAATTCAATGAGTTATGAAAATTTGTTACATTACAAAATCCAATGTAATAAGTAATGGCAATTGTTTGCATTACAAAATGTAAAGTAATGGGTAAGGTAAAAAATGCATTACAAAAAGTAATGCATTATTTTCAACCCTGACGCACACACGCACGCGCACGCACACACACACATACAGGGTGTCCTGTTATGAATAGATAATCCTGCAACTATCGACATGACAGATCATGTCCGACTGTACGCTGAAATTTCAGCTTAGTGAAAGTCCCACGTTTTTCGAGATAAAAGTCATCTGCGTTTGGTTATTCGTATGCCATTTCTACAAATGATAACTTTTTTGACCGTTTTTTTTTAAATACTCTTGGCTATTTGTTTTATCTTGAAAAGTCTTTTTTTAACCTTAAATGTTAAGGAAACTTTATGAAAAAAGATCTTATGCAGAACTTTTATACAAACCAATTGGAACATTGTTTGGTGATGAAAAATTGTACTACGCATATTGTGGCAATTATTTTAAAAAATGCCTAGTTATTGTCGATTCATGTCATTTGTAGAAATGACATGCTAAAATCCAGAAGCAGATGATTTTTTTTCCAAAAATATCGTAAACCCAAAATCTCGAAAAGCGTGGGACTTTTACTAAATTGAAATTTTAGCACATATAGTAGTAGGATTTGATCTGATCTATCGACAGTTGCAGGATTATCCATTCATAACAGGGCACCCATACCCGGGAAAAAAAGTTCATGCCTGAGTGGATATGTTCATATATGTTTCAGATATCGTCATATATGATTCAGATATTGTCATATATGTATCAGATATATTTATATCTGACATTTTACAGTATCATATATGATTAGGTCTGATCATATTCCACATCACATATGCTTAAAGAAGATCATATCTGATCACATATCCCGGGGAAAATGGTCATATCTGAGCAGATATGCTCATGTAGGTGTTTATCTGCAACATAAATGAATCTGATCTGATCATGCATGGTCAAAGATGAACATACATGTATTTTTATGCGCTCAGGGGTAGCTCTATATCTGGTCAGATATGATCGCGCATAAGTAAATATGTGCAGATATGAATTTATAGCTGAACATGTCTGCCCATATGTGGTCATGTCTAACCAGATATAGTACAATTCACGACTACATTCGAGCTCACACATGAATAGACTTGAATATGTGCGCGCATGCATGAACATATCCAACCAGGTATGGATGAATACGTTCAAATATGAATCAATTGATGAAATATGAATCAATTGATTCATATTTGATTAGATCTGATCACACGTAGGCAAGCATGTTCAGCGATGATCATATAGATCCAATTGGATGAATTCGAGTATAATTCCATATCTGGGCAGATACAATCGTACATGGGCAAATATTTTCAGACCTGATCATGCACGAGTTGGGTTCGGTTGCGTATTCATCCATACCTGGTTGGATATGTTCATGCATGCGCGCACATATTCAAGTCTATTCATGTGTGAGCTCGAATGTAATCGTGAATTGTACTATATCTGGTTAGACATGACCACATATGGGCAGACATGTTCAGCTACAAATTCATATCTGCACATATTTACTTATGCGCGATCATATCTGACCAGATATAGAGCTACCCCTGAGCGCATAAAAATACATGTATGTTCATCTTTGACCATGCATGATCAGATCAGATTCATTTATGTTGCAGATAAACACCTACATGAGCATATCTGCTCAGATATGACCATTTTCCCCGGGATATGTGATCAGATATGATCTTCTTTAAGCATATGTGATGTGGAATATGATCAGACCTAATTATATATGATACTGTAAAATGTCAGATATAAATATATCTGATACATATATGACAATATCTGAATCATATATGACGATATCTGAAACATATATGACAATATCTGAAACATATATGAACATATCCACTCAGGCATGAACTTTTTTTCCCGGGTGGGGTGGTGTCCCACTAATGCATAATTCCCAAAAAAGGTTATGTCGAGGAGGCGTCGAACTGAATGGCTGAAAAAATGGACATATTTATAATGACAAAATAGACATCCTTTCGTGTGTACCAACAAAAAATGTTTGAAGAAGTACTAAGCAAGTATAAGGAGTAAAGTAGTACTTCAACTTTTTTACTTAATTTCCTACGAATAAATGATTTATTTTAATGAATTGAGTAATCAATTTTTTTACTTTTCAAGATTCACACGATGGGTATTGATAAGTATAATATGCTGTAAACAATTGAAAGCGATTGGAACATTGTTTCGTTGGTTTGAACTATGACGAGGTTAAAAAAAAAGCGATTCGTGGGAAACCGGCTCTGAACTTAGCGATACGAATCGCCGCGCGTCCGGTATAAATATTATATTGTCGTATTTAATAGCAGCCTGCACCCTGTATGGGGTCTATCTCATCATCTAAAACGTTTTATACAACTCAGAATGGAATTTTGAGTCATTTATAATAATGCGTATTTATATTTATGTCACACGAAAAAAAAAAAAAAAAATAGTACAAAATAGAGGGGCTACATTCGAGCGATTGCACAGCGATATTTACTGAAACACAGTGCTCAAAATACAGTGTGCTCAAAGTAAATTATTACAGTTCCTATACTGTCCTCTTTGGACTCGAACCGCTCTACTGTATCTTTTACCGGAACACACAGTCCAAAATACAGTGTAGTCAAAAGTAAATTTTCACAGTTCGACACTGTAATACAAATTTAACAAAACTTGTAATTTGACGGTTGGTTAATCTGTATTATGTACGACGAATGCGCCAGTTATATCGACAGAGATTATGTAGACACACAAAAAAAAGTTTATCCATAAAAGAAGTTTGAAAAAAATGTGTAGAAAATGTAAAAAAATCAATCACATCCACGAGAACGTACCTTTTTTGTAAATAATTCTCTCTTTTTTATAATTTTTTGAATTATGTCGCACAAATATCAACGTTCGCATCCTATCGATCACGCACTACTAACTGGCAATCCTTTGTGTCCTGGCCACGTGCCTGACCCCACGCACGAGACAAGTCTTAATTAGACAAGAACGTACCTTCAAAAAAAAATGCTCTCTTTCTTTATAATTTCTTGAATATTGTCGCGAAAATTTCGATGTCCACGTCCCATCAACCACGCACTACTAATTGGCAATCTGTTGTGTCCTGGCCTCGTGCCTCACCTCGTGCCTCACCTCGTGCCTCACCTCGTGCCTCACCTCGTGCCTCATTTGCCTACAGTATAAAAATAAGTGATCGCATTTAAATTTTACAGTTGAACATTTTTACTGAAATCACTCATGTATTCACAATATCAAACTGCAAATGAACCAGTGTAACTGTAAAAATCTCAGAGTGCACAGATAACGTGACGAACGGTCGAAAGAAGAGTAAAACTACCGTGCCACACGGTGAAATTTAATGAATCACTCTGTACTCAATACAGTGCACACTGTAACCCTTGCACTTTACGTACAGTATAAAAATCAGTGAGCTCATTTAAATTTTACTGTTGAATATATTTACTGAAATCACTGATTTATTCACAATACCAAACTGTAAATAAATCAGTGCAACTGTAAAAATCTCAGAGTGCACAGATAACGTCACGAAGTGTCGAAAGAAGAGTAAAACTACCGTGCCACACTGTACAATTTAATGAATCACTCTGTACTCAATACAGTGTACACTGTCCCGGGAAAAAAACGTTCATATCCGAATATATCTGAATCATATCTGTAGAATCAGATATGATCAGACAAGAAAATTGGCAATATCTGTTCATGTAGTGTCATGGCAGACCATGTATGCTTATATCTGAGCATGTATGATCATATCAGATCCATTTTGATAATTTTGAGAGCAGTCCATATCGCAGCAGGTCTGACCAGATCCAATCCCCATGCAAGATCTGATCTTGTTGGACCAGATCTGATTTTATTGGGCCAGATCTGATCATGTCAGGTAGATCTGATTTTATTGAGCCAGATCTGATCATGTCAGGCAAATCTAATCTTATTGGACCAGTTCTGTCTGTCCGTATAAGAATAAAATACCGTGGATCCCAATAGACCTGGACATCTATGAACAATAAACCTGCCCATATGATAGAATCATAGTTTATCTGACCCGGGAAAAAAAGTTCATGCCTGAGTGGATATGTTCATATATGTTTCAGATATTTTCATATATGTTTCAGATATCGTCATATATGATTCAGATATTGTCATATATGTATCAGATATATTTATATCTGACATTTTACAGTATCATATATGATTAGGTCTGATCATATTCCACATCACATATGCTTAAAGAAGATCATATCTGATCACATATCCCGGGGAAAATGGTCATATCTGAGCAGATATGCTCATGTAGGTGTTTATCTGCAACATAAATGAATCTGATCTGATCATGCATGGTCAAAGATGAACATACATGTATTTTTATGCGCTCAGGGGTAGCTCTATATCTGGTCAGATATGATCGCGCATAAGTAAATATGTGCAGATATGAATTTGTAGCTGAACATGTCTGCCCATATGTGGTCATGTCTAACCAGATATAGTACAATTCACGACTACATTCGAGCTCACACATGAATAGACTTGAATATGTGCGCGCATGCATGAACATATCCAACCAGGTATGGATGAATACGCAACCGAACCCAACTCGTGCATGATCAGGTCTGAAAATATTTGCCCATGTACGATTGTATCTGCCCAGATATGGAATTATACTCGAATTCATCCAATTGGATCTATATGATCATCGCTGAACATGCTTGCCCACGTGTGATCAGATCTAATCAAATATGAATCAATTGATTCATATTTCATCAATTGATTCATATTTGAACGTATTCATCCATACCTGGTTGGATATGTTCATGCATGCGCGCACATATTCAAGTCTATTCATGTGTGAGCTCGAATGTAGTCGTGAATTGTACTATATCTGGTTAGACATGACCACATATGGGCAGACATGTTCAGCTATAAATTCATATCTGCACATATTTACTTATGCGCGATCATATCTGACCAGATATAGAGCTACCCCTGAGCGCATAAAAATACATGTATGTTCATCTTTGACCATGCATGATCAGATCAGATTCATTTATGTTGCAGATAAACACCTACATGAGCAAATCTGCTCAGATATGACCATTTTCCCCGGGATATGTGATCAGATATGATCTTCTTTAAGCATATGTGATGTGGAATATGATCAGACCTAATCATATATGATACTGTAAAATGTCAGATATAAATATATCTGATACATATATGACAATATCTGAATCATATATGACGATATCTGAAACATATATGAACATATCCACTCAGGCATGAACTTTTTTTCCCGGGTGCTCTGATATCGTCAAATCTAATCATGTATGCTCTGATATGGCCTTTTTTCTTATGCATAATTAGACAAGATCCAGATATGATCAATCATATCTGGATCATATATAATCCAGATATAATCAGATGTGATTTGGTCTGATAATTTTTTCTCGGAATGATCATACATGCTCAGATATAAGCATACATGATCTGTCATGACACTATATGAACAGATATAGCCAATTCTCTTGTCTGATCATATCTGATTCTACAGATATGCTCAGATATAAGCATACATGATCTGTCATGACACTATATGAACAGATATGACCAAATCTCTTGTCTGATCATATCTGATTCTACAGATATGCTCAGATATAAGCATACATGATCTGTCATGACACTATATGAACAGATATGACCAAATCTCTTGTCTGATCATATCTGATTCTACAGATATGATTCAGATATGTTCAGATATGATCTTTTTTTCCCGGGTAAAAATATACGCATGGATAGTTATTATATATATATATTCCGCGCCATTTCAACTAGCCGTTACCCCGACTATTTTTGGTTTTCCGGATTTTTTTTGTAAAATTGTCCCCCAGAAAGGAATATCCACACGAATTTTTATATTTTTATCTCTTCTCTTTTAGGACTTATAATTTTCCAAAAAATGTCAATTCCAACAGTTTTGCAAATGTTCAAATGCTGATAACTCCTCAACTAATTGAGATATCGACAAATGGCACTATGTAATTTTTTTTCATTCTGAATCATACTTTCGTTAAAAAATATAAAAAAAATGATCAATTATCAATGTCAAGGTTTTTTTGCTCCTAAAATACAAACTATTTTTTAAAACGATGATTGCCTTTTTTATTTTTTCAAAAAATTATCTAAAATAGAGTGACCCATTCGATGATTTTTAACACTAGGCTCATATATGACAAAAATATCATTTTAATGTCCAATAATGTTATTAATGATTTTGTGATTTCCAGTTCCGCTTCGACAAGCCTGAAGGGATTTCTTTTTCATTTGTACTGAATTAAACAAAAAAAAAAACGTTTTTTCGAATACATTTTTTTTTAATGCGGAACGAATGAAAAATAAACGGTTTCTAACCTGTCGAAGCCGAATTGGAAGTCACAAAATCATTGATAGCATTATTGGACATTAAAATGATAAACATCGTTTTAAAAGACGATGTTTATCGTCTTTCGAAATTCGAAAAAAAAAATAGTAGGAAAAATGGGCTCACGATGAGACTCGTCTTAAAAATCATAGAATGGGTCACTCTATTTTGGAGAATTTTTTGAAAAAATAAAAAAGGCTTTCAACTTTTTTAAAAATAGTTTTCACTTTAGACGCAAAAAAAACGTTGCCATTGATAATTGATCATTTTTCATATTTTTTAACGAAAGTATGCTTCGAAACGAAAAAAAAAATATATCGTGCCTTTTGTCGATATTGCAATTAGTTCAGAAGTTATCAGCGTTTAAACGTTTCCAAAACCTCTGAAATATAATTTTTTTTGAAATTTATATTAACTCCTAAAAGCGAAGAGATAAAAATCTAAAAATTGGTGTGGATATCCTTTCATTTGGTACAATTTTACAAAAAAAAAAAAAAATGAGGAAAACCACAAAAGTTCGGGGTCACGGACTAGCTTGAATGGCGTGGAATATTCCACATATATCCATACATGTACACCTATCCAACGATATGATTTTCACGGTCCCGCTCAAATAATTTTCGAGCTGCATCGAATTTCCCACGAAAATGAATAATAGGAGGGAACAAAAGTTACTCCGAAAAAATGTTATAGTAAACAAAATAATTCGTGAGGGTTGGGGGGTGGAGGAGCGTATTATTTTTAACGAATTTACAACTATGGATGCGCACTGGTAGACCCGAGTTTTAAATAGCGTGGGATAGAAGCAGTTCGTGCGAGAAATATATTTTCACAGGGAAAACAAGTACAAACATCAGGGATGAAAGGCGCCACCCCAATGTAAATGGAAATCAGTCGGCTCTGTTGCATCGGAAAACCAGCGGAAAAAAAAGTTTCTTGAAAAATGAAAAGATTAATATTTTTCCCATTTGTTATAAAGTTGTGTATGTGCATATACTACATTGAACGAAATGCAGTAGGATATGGATGGAACTAAAATTTACGTATACATATATATATATATCTGGGCTTTGGAATATCTTTTATATAAATATATATATATATATGATATTCCAAAGCCCAGCTGGGCAACGATAGAAAAAATAAAAAGATCCTTTCAGTAAAAACACACACACACACACACACACACACACACACACACACACACACACACACACACACACACACACACACACACGTATACGTATACGTATGTGTATATGTATGTGTATATGTGTGTGTGTGTATATATGTGTGTGTGTGTGTGTGTGTGTGCTTTTTTACTGAAAGGATCTTTTTTTTTTTCTATCCTTGCCCAGCTGGGCTTTGGAATATCTTAAATTTATTTACATTTACAATTTATAAGCCTCTAACTTCTCCGACTACAAATACACTTATAACTATATACAGATATGTAAAACTAAATATAGATCAATAAATATTATTATACATTTTTTCTTAAGGGAGGACACCTCTTCGCCAAGCCGAAGGTCATTTTGTGTACATTTTTTGTCTACTCAATTAATTATTTGAAATTTGGAAAAAAAAGTATGTTATCAAGCATACATTAGACGGATTTAGGGTAAATTTTTATTAAAAAAAAAATAAAAAATTAACAACGTTATCGAGGCATAATAGAGTCTCTATGCGGTCCAACGGTCGGATCGATAACTTGACAATGGTTGGTCTGAAAAATAAAAATAAAAAGGTTTTTGAAATTTAAAAAAAATACATGAAATGTGTTGAAAAAAGAAGTGTCATTTTCGCGAAAATTTACTTATAGTCGGGTGCTTAAAAAGTACTGAATAAAAAAAAGGCTAGGTAGAACGATAGCTAGAGCAACTATGGCAATTTTTTTTTATTTATTTTAAATCGGACAATTGTAGAGTAAAGACGTTTCGTGAAAAACGCGATTGAAGTTTCTAGTATACGTAAATCATTACGTTCTCTGTTCGCACTTAATCGTCTGTAACTTGGCAAATTATCAATATTTTGAATTAATTTTTTTTACATATTCTCGAATATATACTCTGACAAAATGTAAAAAAATCGATTGTTTACCCGCGCCAGTGGTGTCCTGTATATAATTGGCACTTAAATATAATTAAATTGAATAATATATCGTAATATAATGTCATTTTATTATTATAATATTCAATCATGCTCAGATATATAACATAATAATGTGTTTATAAGCTTATTTATTATTATTGTGATAAATAAGCTTTTATACAAACCCAGCACTTGTTATTTCCTTATTTTCCTTATTTTCCTTTTATACAAACTTTTATACATTTCCTTTTATACAAACCCAGCACCTGTTATCTCCTTATCAGCCTTATTTTCTTCTCTCCCGCATTTCCACATCCTACTCTCACCCAAGTTTCTATTGTTTCTCCTGCTACGTTAAGGGGCCACTCTAGAGGCCAAAAAATAGGGTTTTTGGGGATTTTTTTTCAGAAAACTACAAAATACATCGAGATTACAAAAATGGGTGTTTATCATACACATCATTGACTGTATACAATAATTTTTTTGAAGTGATTAATTTCAAAATGGCGGCTGTGCAGCGTTCATCTCAAAACTGCATTTTTTAAGTTGGCCGGAAACATGACTCAGACAATTTTCAACCGATTCACTTGAAATGTTGAATATATCTTGAAAAATACATTGTCTATCGAAGTACGTCGAATTTTTAAATATTACATAGTTCATTTGTTATGGACAATTATCTGACGATTTTTTAGGCAAATTTTTTACTTTCCAAAAAAATCGTCACATAATTGTTAATAACAAATGAACTGTGCAATATAAAAAAAATCCTACGTACTTCCATAGAATATGTTTCCGTCTCCTACATCCTCCGTTGAACTTTTTACTTCCACTCTCCAGTTTGTTGGCTTTCCATTTAGCATTCTTCTCGCCTCCTCTTCGAGGCGTTTCTTCCCCCATCTTCATTAATTATTTATTAATGTATATAATATAATACTGTTGTAATATAATTTAATATAATATATTTTAACAATTAAATGTAATTATATAAATATATTTTGCTTCATGAAAATTATGTTTCTCACGCTTGCTTCTGTTTATTGGATACGAGACAATAATGACCGGAAGTTACGTGTGCTCTTACGTGGGATAGTAATGGGGTGGCAAAAGCATTTGGCGAGAGCTTTCTCGAGACTTCGAAGTATGTGGCTCATTGTATGCTCGGATATGCATACGTACACATATATATACATATATACATACACACACACACACACACACACACACACACACACACACACACACACACACACACACACACACACACACACACACACACACACACACACACACACACACACACACACACACACACACACACACACACACACACACACACACACACACACACACACACACACACACACACACACACACACACACACACACACACACACACACACACACACACATATATATCGTTAAAACGACATCGTACACTCATCATCGATTATTCAAGACACATGTATATGTACATTTTCACACCTATATATATATATATATATATATATATATATATATATATATATATATATATATATATATATCGGAGTGCATAAATGAAACAGGAAAGAGACGCAGCTCGCTACACCGGCATATTTCGTGTCCGTGTTAATAGCACCGATTACTAAACCACCAGCCATTAGTGAACAATTTGGATCGGTGTAATAACGTCTGCTCTCGTACGTCATACGTATTCAACAACATGTCTAAAAAACTCGAGCATTTTTCTCGAATCATCCATTCGAAACTTATTTCGACATTGTCCTTGGGGCCGTTGTATATAGTTGGGATATTTGAAATGTGGAAGATCGGCTTATTTTGGGAAGAGAGAGAGAGAGAGAGAGAGAGAGAGAGAGAGAGAGGCATTGATTAATTGATTGCTTCATTTATTGTGCCCTAGCCTAGTCCGAAAACTTTGGGGAAAATGCATTATAACACAGTGAAAAAAATGTTGTTCTCTTCGACGAGATCACGATAATAGAGAAAAATAATAGGAAAACAGCGACAAAAATTTAAAAAAAAATGGAAGTGAAAAATGATCAGTTTGAAAAATTAAAAAATGAACAATTGAAAAAGTTGATAAATTAACACATCAACAAGTTAAAAAGTTTACAACTTAAATCATTAACCGATAAAAAGAATTGACAAATAAGAAAATGACAAAGTACAATATTTAAAAATTAACAAATTACAAATTTTATATTATTCAAAATGAAGACAATTCAAAGTTTTTAAAAAGGGCGTTAGAATAAGAGGTATATGGAGATCGAGAAAGAAAAGGGAAAAAGACATTCGAAAAGAAAAAAATCCTCAGTACTTTGAAAATTGCTCTTCATCGCGCCCCTTCTTTCCCTTCTTTCCATTCACCCCTAACACACCTCGATTTCGCCAATAAAAAAACTCATCCGCCAGAAAACGAAAAACGGCAATTATTCCCACAATTCCAAAAGCCACGTCAGATCTAGTACCACAAATTCGGTAATATAGCCCTGGTTATATCATTACGCATTTGCATTCACAAGTATATCGGCCAGTGAAATGAGCTTATCAAAATCTCGATTTCAATGATACCCTCTCGTTCATCAAAGGCCAAGAGTGGGTAGCGAGGTGGCTCGCAACCGCACGAAACTTCAAAGCAAGCGAGCGATGAATGACTCGAGTGCCCCGCGATGAATATCCCCGCCGGTGAACATCGAGGGCCGTTGAAATTGAAACGAAAATTTGGGAAAAAATCGGCTTATGCAGCGGGCGGAAAAAGAAATGATTAAATTCCCTCATATTGATGTGAAATTCGTTAATGGAACTTTGCCGTTTGTACGGTTCGGCGATTACCGCGATAACGCTACGGGGGCGCTGAGGGTGGGGGCGGAGGCAGGAGGGTGGGCGAAATCGGCAGACGGAAAAGTCGTAACTTCACTTCATTGGCTTCGTGTCGGTTTTGCCGCTGGTGGTGGGCCGCTGCTGTGGCAACGCGGCCGGATAATGGCCGCGAAACCTCCACCAAATATAATAACCGGAAGCTAAACAGACGAACGAACAATGACGGGCGCGTGCGCGCCTGGCTTGCGGGCAAAAGCAATAAAATATGACGAACATTATGAGCAGGAGGCTTGGTCTTTGTTGGCCGCAACAGAGTCCGGTAGCTTTTCGAATGAAATCAACCCTGCAACCCCCCCTCCGCCCCCAACGCCCCAGGCCCCCCAGCCCACCAGCCCCCTGCCCCAGGTCCCCCAACCCACCAGCCCCCAGACCCGGAAACCTCGGCTCTCGCTGGCCACCGGCTTCCCTAACTAAATATTATACTGATCGGCGGACTGATATTACTACGCTCGACCTAACCGCGGCTAAATAACGCTATTTTGGAATTTCAATGGAATCACGGGGCGAATCATTCCTGGGATTTATCGGCGCGTTGAGAAGCGACTTTAACAAATGAATAATTTATGTCGCAAGCAATACTATCCTTCTTTATTCTGCTTATTTTCTGGGATAAGACGACCCATTTTCTTTAATTATAGGACAATGATTTTTTTTATTGGTTTTTTCCTTAGGTACACGCTTTTCGCGTTTGTTACCTATTCTTCCCCACATTATGACCGTTCTCCTTTCCTCTACTGTTTACTCCTTTTTTCTCCATCTTTCTCTCTGTTCCCCCCTCTTGCGGCCGCAGCCGACTTCCCCCTCCGTATTACATTCATCGGGACATTTTCTGTCATGGGTATAGGGAAACTGCGGAAAACCTATACCACAATACAGCCGGTCATCGAATTCGCCCCCCCCCCCCCCCCCCCGGTCATGGAACTAGTCTTATTTCGCCGCGAAACGCCGAAGAAAAAGATTTCACGACGAAATGTACGCGACCGGGATTCGAACCCGGGACCTCCCGGTCCGCTGGTTTAGTGGCGAGCACGCTAACCACTAGACCATCGCACCGGTTAGGACAATGATTTATTTATTTGCAAACGAAAATATGGGTTTGCGAAATTTCTTCTTTTGGTGCCGATGATTTGTCGCTCCTGTTGCTTTTCTAGAGGAAGGACTATCGCGGGCCGAAAAAGCTCGTGTTTTCTGATTTTTTTTTGTGTAGTAGATTATTCATTCGGGATTTGGAAAACATTTATATTATTGAGCGTAGATTGAACTTATTTTGTGTAAATTGTTGTTTGAAAAAATGAAAAGTTAACAATGTTGTTGAGGATAATGGAGCGTCTGGATAAAAAAATGTGGTCGAATAGTCGGTTCGAAATTTTAATGATGGGTCTCAAAAATAAAAATGAGGGATTTGTATAATGTATATAAACATAGTTCTTGTTGTATGTTGCCGGTTTTTCGAATAAAAATCGCACAATGGCAGGTTTTTAAAAATGTAATAATGGCGAAGATTTTACTTGGTTGGGCGGGCTAGAAAAATACGAAATAAAAATAAGCAGCTACGTACAAGTATAGGTACTGCAATTACGAACATTTTGGGGTTTTTTAATTGAAAATCGGACAATTAAAGGTAGAAATATGATTCCGGTCGAGAAAAGTTGTTTCGAGAAAAACGCGATTGAAAGTTTTAGTAAATCGTCGGTAACTTAATCATTTTTCAATATTTGAACTTGAATTTTTTTTCACATATTCTTAAAAATGTGTAATTTAAAAAAATGCAAAAAAAATGATTTTTTCACCCGTCACAGTAGTGTTTCGTCTCAAGGGCTACATCTACTTGCAATTTTTTTGAATATCGTTTTGGGTTCTCGACGGACTCTCAAAATATTCTCTGAAAATTTCTAGTCGATCCGTTCAAAATTGAGGGAGTTATGGGCGTTTATAGGTAGGTTCCGCGAACTTGCGAACTTTAAAGGCGTTTTTCTCAAAATTACTTTTTTTCAAATTGGCGACCATGATATCTCAAAATTCACTGCACCGATCAACTTCAAATTTCACAAGCTTCTTTTACATATGAAAAATACTAAAAAGTAGAAAATAATTTATATGTAAAAAAATATTTTAAAAAACAAGCTCTTATTTAATGTGCTAAAGGTGGAAATTTTTTTTTTTTACCAAGTCACCGTGGGACTATAAATAAAAGCTTGGGGGCGAAATGTAGACATATAATTTATATGTAAAAAAATATTTTAAAAAACAAGCTCTTATTTAATGTGCTAAAGGTGGAAAATTATTTTTTTTTACCAAGTCACCGTGGGACTATAAATAAAAGCTTGGGGGCGAAATGTAGACATATAATCTTTAAGTGACATAAATCCGTCAACATATCAACTGTATTTAATTTACTGTAAAACAACCTTAGATTTCTTAAATAAAAATCCTAAAACTGAGTGTAAACGTGTGATAATAATTTCTCTGATTACTAATATGCCAAATTAAATACGGTAAATGCAACGGAATTGATCAAATTTATTAAACAATTCAAAAGTTCAACGTCCGATGCTTTTATTTATAGTCGCATATTTGCGACTATAAATAAAACTAACTTGGTGTATCGCATATTTGCGACTTGACTTTTCTCCTCTACTCATTTTCTTCCAACAAACCCAAACAAACCCAACCAACAATAAATCAATTCGCAATCAAAAGTACTCTATTTTCCATTCTCTTTTTTTCCTACATCAGTTCTTTTATTTCAGGGCTTTCCCTCGACTTCCGCACAAAAAATTTACGACAATTTAATTTTCGTTTTAATTTAATCTTCGTTTTTCCACACGATCGGGTGTGATAAAATTTCCATTTGGTGCGCGTCGCGTTCTTTCGAAACCAAGCCAATTCATGGGTATACGCACGCGGATCGCTCGCAGACGAGTTTTTCGCGTGAAACGGACAGAGTCTCAGTCGGCGCATATACTTGCTCGTTAATACCACGTGTACGGGTATCGAGGCCCTTGATGTAAATTGGACCTCGTTAAACGTATAACGGCCGCGTGAATACACGACAGTGGGTTCGGGCGTGTGGCCCACGACGCGACGTAACCAATCTGTAACGCGGCGTGAAATAATGAAAAAACGCGAAAGAGCAAAAAAGAGAGACGAGGAGAGACCTCCGGAGAGAGGGCGAGAGAGATGATACCGAGTGAAGCTGCGAAAAAAAAAAGAAATTAAAAGAAATTTTAAAAAATACCAATCACCGTTACTGATTAAAATCCATCAAAATAGTGTGTGTGTGTGTGTATATATATATATATATATATATATATATATATATATATATATATATATATATATATATATGGTATATATATATATCGATATTTATAGGTGCTTAAGAGTGACGAACTTTTAGTGAATTACCCTGTATATATATATATATATATATATATATATATACAGGGTAATTCACTAAAAGTTCGTCACTCTTAAGCACCTATAAATATCGATTCTAGACGAAACAGTCATACATAAAATTTGAATGGTTTGTTAAGGTTGTCCACCCATGTGACAGCTTTTTTTCGCTTTCTTTGGGTTTTTTTTATGAACCTTTAAAACACACTATTTTTTAATTTTCACCACACACATATAAACATTTGTACAGACCCTCAGAATTTTATCAAACGAAAACAACGAGTTGAGTCGGCTTTACACCGATCGGAAGATAGTAATATGAAAAAAAAAGAAAAAAAAACGTTGGTTGAGGGCTGCCATGATTTCCAAGGTCTTGTTCCTCTGAAATGAACAAATCAAACGGCATTTTAATTTTTAGACCTGAGGCTATCTCCGTAAAAATATTGGAAATTGAATTTTTGGCACGGTTTTAAAAGTTAAGTGCCAAATTTCGACTTTTTCTGCGTAAAAAACTATGGCATATATCAGAAATATTTTAGTTCGGGTGTGAACTATATATATATATATATATATATATATATATACAGGGTGTCCCAGAACTCAACGTTAAGCCGACACGGGGTGACAGGATTGATTGTAACCATCATGAGAAAAATCAGAAAAAAAATCTATCCCATGCAGTTTGAAAATTATGGGCATTTAAGAAAAACCTAGAAATTTGGTCAAACTGTAATCATTTTTCGGTTATTGTGAAACAAACCCAAACAAACCCAAACAATCCCAAGTTTCCTAGAATTAAGACTATTTCTTAAACTATGAATTTAAAATTTTCAAAATTTGTCTACTTTGAAAGGCCCTGCTTTATTTTTTTTTTGCTTTATTTTTTTTCTGATTTATTTTTTTTCTGATTTTTCTCATGATGGTTACAATCAATCCTGTCACCCCGTGTCGGCTTAACGTTGAGTTCTGGGACACCCTGTATATAGACACCCTGTATATATATATATATAGGCTGACTATACCATCAAAATAGGAACGAACTTCGTTCAATCGTTTTTTTGGATATCATGGAAAATGATTTTTAAAATATAGTTTTGAGAAAAACACGTTTCAAAGTTCAAGTACAATTTACACAAAGAAAATGTTGACTTACTATAAGTCGGCTATGCTGGGTCCATATTGACGCCCTGTAATAGAAGCAATTTGTGCAAAAAAAAATGTTTCGACTTTTTGGACCTGTCACGTGGGATGAACGCCTTTATTTCTCCATTTTGGTAGCAATAGACGTTTTGTCCAGGGGAGGTATCAATTTGATTTCAAGATCCATTTTTTAAAAGGGAAAACCCTCATTTGGATTGCCTCCCGATGTGGAGCACAAAAAAACAACACCAATGACCTACAATTTCTCGACTT
>OZ023315.1:3721235-3841235 GCA_964007375.1 Ophion obscuratus | reverse complement strand
GAACCAAGAAAAAGTGAGAAATGTTGAAAGTCGATGAAATGGTACGCGTTGAAACTAAAAGATTGAGTTTTTCGCAAAAAATGGCCACATTTCGCAATAAAATACTCTTTCGTTCAATTTTCAAAAACATTTAAGATCATGTTTTAGACAATAAGGGTAAAAAGATCTCTACCAAATATCATTAAAATCGGTCCATTAGTTTTTTAGCCACACGTTACGCCAGTTTCGAAAATGCAGTTTGGAAAACCGTGCAATACCTCCACCATTTTTAAAGATTAATGAAAAAAAAAAATACCATGTAACAGCCAAAAGTAGTAATAAAACATACCCTAAGTCTCAAAAATGGTGGGGAAATATTTTCTTTAAAAAAAAAATCACGAAAATCAACAAATTTTTTCCCCACCTTAAAGTTAAGGCCCTAAGCTATGAAAATCCGCAACAAAAAGTTGTATTTTCGAAATGTTAAGCTTACACATACCCTTTGAGTCATCCTCCATCATAAAGCAAAACGATTCCTGTTATTATGAAAGGTAATTTATTAATTTATTTATTTTTAAGGAAAAAGTTATAATTAAAAGCTCCACATATGTCCATTTAAGAAACTATACACAAGGAAAGGTTGCGAGGTTGATCTCTCCTATTTCGATTAAATTTGCCATCCTTTTAGTATGGGCAAAAATAGGCGACACGTATTTTTTTTATATCTGCGGAACCCAATTTTAAGGGTTGAAACGAACCCTCGAAAATTGGGGTTTTTCGTTTTTCGTCGATAACGTTTGAACGGTACGAGATATGAAAAAATGTCAAATTGCAACAATGTTTATTTTTCCGTGTACATTGGAGATGAGAACGATAACGTTATCGACGAAAAACGAAAAACACCCCTATTTTCGAGGGTGCGTTTCACCCCTTAAAAATCGGATTCCGCAGATATAAAAAAATACGTGTCGCCTATTTTTACCCTTTCTGAAAGCATGCCAAATTTCATCGACATCGGAGACCTCGCAACCTTTCATTGTCAGAGGATTGTATTCAGGAATATGGTTCCTCGAACGTACCAAGCTCAGCGCAAATCACGCTTTTATTTTCACAACCCTACGCGGCTGACTAGTAGTCTCATTTACGTCCATCAGCTTCCAATCGCGATACGATTTAGGCGAATTTTCTCTGTATTTGTTTCGTCGTAAAAAATCAGTATAAAGAAGCAAGATTGTTTTCTTTTCTCTCCCTAGAATGGAGAAAATTCATTTCCCGGCTATTTTTTCATTCACGATTTTGCCCGAGCTTTTGCGCGCCCCCTGCAGCGCACGTTCTCCATCGTTCTAGACGTTACACAAAAGGGTTGATCGTGCCGCGCGTTACTTTCACACGGGGTGGCTTTATTTATCCGCCGCGCGTCTACGTGGGTATACACTTTTATCGGCGGTATCCGCACTCCACCGGCTGGCTCGCTCGTGCGCCGAGAGTTATTATCGTCATAAACAGGAAGACGCGCGGAACGGAAAAGATACAGCGTCGAGTCTCTTATAGTATCCATAAAAAAACAAAAGTGTCTTCCCCGGGGCAAATCTACGTTGGCGCACGAGTCAAGTGCCTCCTTGTTCATTTTCCTTCATCCCTTATTGCTCTTCCGCAACCTCACACGTATTTATACCGCAGTGAAGGCGCAAAAAAACCGAGCCTGTAGAGTTTCCTCGTCAAATAGATCGTCGCGTAAAAATCCACATCCGTTCGATCGTGCGGATGAATTTTTTTTTCGTGGCCCTAAAAAAGGCCTCGATATAAGCAGGACTTATGGATGACTATGTGCAGCTTGGGGCCCAAAAAACGAGTCGAATTTCAATATTTTTTTCCGATGAGACTATTGGGATGAACAGGTCGGAAATTTACACGTAATTGATGCATAGTCTTACCAAGTTTGAGGATTTTTTTCATTGAAAAATATTGATAAACAATGGAGTTATTATTATTTAAAGAGAGTGCCGTCGTTTCTGCATGGCCAATCGGTCGGCATAAGCTCGGGGCCGAAAAAAACCAAGTCGAATTTCAATATTTTTTTCTGATGAGACTATTGGGATGAACAGGTCGGAAATTTACACATAATTGAACAATAGCCAAATTTGAAAAAAATTTCGTTGCAAAATATTGATAAACAATGCATAAGCTCGGGTCCGAAAAAAAAGTCAAAAAATAAAAATACTTCTTATGTTAAAGCTATTTTTAAAAAAATGACATTAACATAAGAGGTAAACGAGTAAGTACCTAATTTTGGGAAATTTTCCAAAAATCATACTTACCATGATAACTCGAAATCCTCAGAATTTGGACTAAGGTAACCTAGGTTAGATATGTCCCTAACGAGCTGACCTATCACCCTCGTAAGACTTTGCATCAACTCCTTAACACCCTGTCTACACAGGGTGTCCCAGAACTGAATGCGTCCCCTGAAATGGGGGGTTGGGGGTGAAATTCTGAGTCGATTGATATAAGCATGTATGGGTCTCAGATCAACCCCTGAATAATTGTTCATTTTTAAAGGCGGGCCAATCAGGTGCGCTCGATGAGCCGGCGTACATCGGTGAGCGATACGCTGATTGGCCCGCCTTTGAAAATTAATAATAATTCAGGGGTTGATCCGAGACCCATACATGCTTATATCAATCGACTCAGAATTTCACCCCCAACCCCATATTTCAGGGTACGCATTCACTTCTGGGACACCCTGTATACATATATACACGAGCTTTTTTGGAGCGATGTACTTGCCGCAGGTTTAGCCTCATTCCTTCCTCCACTTTCATTTCCGGTTATACCGCCGTTCCCTTTTCCTCGCTCAACTGCTCGCATTCTATCTACCTATCTATCTTGCTTTACCATTTCGTCCTTTGCGAGCAGCTGACTACCGCGGAAATGAAAATAGGAGCACCTCGAACGCATCGAGTCTGCAGAAGCTTCTCTCTCCCTCTCTCTCTCTCTCTCTCTCTCTCTCTCTCTCTCTCTCTCTCTCTCTCTCTCTCTCTCTCTTTGACTCCTTGACGTCATCCCTTGCCTCGTCTTAGGACCATCGTACGCACACTCAGACACATGTACAGCGACATCACCCACCCTCCTATCCCAACGAGAATGTGGCTTCTCCTGCCTCATTGCGGATGCAGCAATGCGAGGTCGCTTATAACCACCTTAAGCTTCACGTGAAATATTAAAGCACACCGTTATACCGCATTCAGGCATAATATATATGTAACGAGAAAAAGAGAGCAGGAGCAGGAGAGAGAGAGAGAGAGAGAGAGAGAGAGAGAGAGAGAGAGAGAGAGAGAGAGAGAGAGAGAGAGAGAGAGAGAGAGTGAGAAGAAGGGAGAGAGAGAGCTAACATCGTTCTCTCGTGAACTCCAGTTTTATCCGTGACGCTCCTCTCAACTCCTCGACCTTCTTGTAAGAAGTTTTACCCGAGCTTTATCATGGATGCAGAGAAGGATCAAAAGACTCAAGCCGGTCTAACGCTCAAACATATATGCGCCTACGGTTATTTTTGTTGCAACGCTTCGCCGTCTAATTGCTTCACGTCTCGTGTGCTTGGAGGATACAAAATTGCGAACGCATACATATAAATGCATCTACATATGTATACAAAATGCGCATGAGTGCAAAGAAGATGATGACAATATTTTTTATCAACTCGAAAAAATTTTCTTTCCTAAATGCGAAAAACTGAAAGAAGCTTAATTTTTTTTCCATAAACCTGCGACCTAATTTCATTCATTTTAATTTTTATTCATAATCTAATTTAATGATCCAATTTTTCTTTTATTTATCTGCAATTGCTATATCAATTATAACTCGGAGTTACTATTTATATATATATATATATATATATATATATATATATATATATATATATGTGTGTGTGTGTGTGTGTGTGCATGTATGTATAATGTGTATGCGTGTAAAAAAAGCCGAAAAAAATATTAAATGTCTTTGTCCGAACCTGCAACCTAGTTTAATTTACATTTCATTTCAATTTGTCATATAATTTTACTTTATTCATCTGCAATTATCATATAAATTGTAACCCGAATTGCAATATATATGTACCTACCTACGTATAATGTGTATGTGTATGAAAAAAATTCAAACTAATATAAAGAACCACAAATGTTCCTGCACGCGCTTGCAACATGGTTTTATTTAGTTTTCAATTTAAATATATAATCTAATTTAACATTCTAATTTCATTTTATTCGCTGCAATTGCCACTTCAGTTGTAACTCGGAGTAACAATATGCGTATAATATGTACGTGTATAGAAAATATTAAAATAAAAAAAATAGCCAAAAATCAGATCGTAGGTTCGTGAGCGCGGAATTATTTTGTAGATTGTTTCAAATTTTCTTTACACGCATATATATTAGGGTGCTTCTTGTTTGACGCAACATTTTTTGTTGTTGACAATTCCTCGCGTCACCTTCTTGATTGATCCTAAAACCTGAAAAATGGTACAAGTATTTTTTTGTTTGTAATTTGACTGTCATGTTTAAGCGTTGCTAACAGAATTAAAAAAATAAGAAACACATTTTTTTAATATCTATTCAGGGTAATAAGACTGAAATTGAAAAAAAATTGTATAATTTTTTCCATCCTTATATATATATATATATATATATATATATATATATATATATATATATATATATATATATATATATATATATATTCTGATGTTATTATTTATGTACATAGATATACTTTAATATAATAATATTTACCGACGATGCATTTTTCAAATACGAAGTGACGCTGCATAATTTTTCAATACTCATTTTTACGTCTGCGCGAGATGAATTTCATATTTTTTTTCCAATCTTTTCTCTCAACACCCTCCACTCGTGCTGACGTTCCTCTCTTTGTATTCCTGGGAGTCCCGACACCTGGTAGCAATACCTCGAAACGAGACAGAGGGAAAAAATTGTATAATAAGTCTGCAAGACTGCCGGGAACTCGAGGGGTAGGGGGGGGGGGGGGGGGGGGTTGTATCGATAAGTACGTCTAGGTGTATACATGTATAAGCACAAAAGCTTCCACCCCTCAATGTTCACCCCCGAGTAATGCGATCGATATATTATATCGGGGAGAGCGAGTGCCTCTCTCTCTCTCTCTCCCTCCCTCTCCCTCTCTCCCTTGCTCTCTCCGTCGCCCGGTAGATAAAGTGAACCCTCGGAGGCGAGGTGTGGAACGACTCAAGGTGGAAAGAGCTTGACGATGATAAATAACGCTCATTTCAACTTTGTACCGCGCCTGGAAAGAGGATATACAAATGAAGGTCTCTCACGCGATCATGATAATGATTACACGCCACAACCGCGAAACTTACCGCGCGAAAATGCCAAGCAAAGGAACAAAAAAATAGCCACCTTTTTCACGATGAAAAATTTCGTTAATTTTCCGTGATTTTTTTACATTTTTTTGTTCCAGGCCAATCTTTCGCGCTTCGCCCGCGAGCCAGGGCGAATTATCCGGCACTCTGAGAAAGTATTTAAAAGAGACCGGCGGGGGTGGCGCAGGGGTAAAGCTGCAATTAGCCGGGCATGAATTACGATCGACTAACGAAAAAATATCGTTTCGAATTTGTCGGTTTTTTTTTCGTTTCTTTTTAATAATAAATCTTGGCGATATTTTGCGCACAGTTTAACGATCGGAGTTGAGTATTTCGTTAAGATGCCAAAGACGGGGAGTATCACTTTTCAGGGAATATAGGGATATTTCGCGGCCTCGAACGCAATTTCGTTGTTTATGCCCCCGACGCGTTTCCAGCTCGCGTTTTACAATCTTGAGCGGGGGCGGATTTAGTCGCTTTTTTATCGCTCCTCCGGAAGGTAATTCGCGCCTGCACGGATTTTCCGCCGCACTCCGTCGACGATTTGAGCCGAGTCGTTCCGGTTGCCGATAGCTAAGAAAAAGAGAGTTTCGGTATATGAACATTTTCGGATATCCCTGTTTTTATATTAAAAAAATTGTCATGAGATTACGTAAAAATTTTCGGGGCGACAAAATCATTCGATCTTGACTCTTGACATGGTGCCTGGGAGGGAGAAAAAAAAAGATGGACTTTCAATATTTTTTCGCGACGAGATTATTAGGATAACGAGCTCAGGATTTTACACACAATTAATACATAGTCTTGCCAAGTTTCAGTTTTTTTTTTAATTCAAGAATATTCATAAACAATTAAGTTATTATTATTTAAACGAAGTGTCGCCGTTACTGCATGGCCAATTGGTGTAGGTGGTTCTTTCTTGCAGCTAGAGTCATCTGAAATAGAATATAAAAAAAATGTACTTGAGATGTAATAATCACACTTTTGTATCACGAGATACTTTTTCAACATTTTGAAAATTACGAAAATGGCGAGCCGTAGAAAATAAAAGTTTGTTAAAAATAAAACAGCTTCAGTCGTTCATTCTTGACAAATGGATAAACATATTGAAAAATCATCGGAGCATACGATCAAAAATGTATCGTACAAAAAATACTTATAAACAATATGTATAACAATACGAGCAAAAAATGTATATAAAAAATAGTTACAAAAATATATATATATAGTTTATCGTGTAAAATCGTTAATCATCAGGTATTAAAAAATGGATAAACATATCGAAACATCATCAGATCATATGATAAAAAAAGCATCGTATAAAAAGTATGTATACAAAATACTTATAAAAATATATATCAAAAATAGTTATCAAAAATGTATGTAAAACATTATCGTTAATCATTTGTTATTAACGAATGGAAAAACATATCGGAACATCATATTAGGTCATATGATGAAAAATGTATCGTATACAAAATACTTACAAAAAATATATATGAAAAAAATTTATAAGAAATACATTTCGAAAGTGTGTGTCTAAAATTATCGTATAAAAAATACGATAAATAAGACTGTTCGAATTTGAGGTTAATCGGCCGAATACTCACAAAAAATATATATGAAAAATACTTATAATAAAATATATATAATAAATGCTTATAAAAAATATATATCGAAAGTATGTATATAAAATTATCGTATAAAAAATACTTATAATAAAATATATATAAGAAATGCTTATAAAAAAATATATATCGAAAGTATGTATATAAAATTATCGTATAAAAAATACGATAGATAAGACTGTTCGAATTTAAGGTGAATCGGTCCAATACATTAAGAGATGCTCCCTACACCCTTCCATAAAGCAGTTTCGAAAAGAAAATTTTCAAAAAGGGCAAATCACATCTGGCCCACCCTTCACCATAATCAATGTATAAAAAAATATCGTATAAAAAATACGATAAATAAGACCATTCGAATTTGAGGTGAATCGGCCCAATACATTAAGAGATGCACCCTTCCATAAAGCACTTCCGAAAAGAAAATAAAAAAAAGGGCAAATCACATCAGGGCCTACGACCCTTCACCATAATCATAACGCCCTCAATTTCCCGAATGTTTACAAAATCTTTATCCCAAATGAAGGTTTAAGACCCTAAGCTATGAGCCAAGGGTCGAGCCAAGAATCTCTCGGATTCTTCGTCGCGAATTTTTCTCACGCGCAATTTTTTCGCCCCCCGAAACGCGGAATGCGATTAATTAGAGTGCAAAGTACGAATAAGTTCCTTGAGGATGAGAATCGAGACAGTCGCCTTGGACTTTTGTCCCCGCACTGGCTGTCCCCTGAGCCAGCGAGGAGGACGCGAAGGGACGATTATACAAACTGGAGCGTTTATACACGATTAGCTATCGTGCCCTCAGCGAAGATCTCGTTCTCACTTCATCAAAGAAAAGCCCCTTCTCTCTCTCTCTCTCTCTCTCTCTCTCTCTCTCTCTCTCTCTCTCTCTCTCTCTCTCGCCCTTTTTCCTTCACTCGGGAGAAAAGTAACGGGAGACCGTGGCACATTCCCGCGAGGTATATTACAGAAATGTCTTGCCCGTTATTCTCGTAATCTCGGCGCGTCCCGATGAGGAAACTCGAGCGAGGAAACCCGATGAGCGAAAAAAATAAAAGAAAAAAAAACGAAAGAAAAGAAAATTCTCTTCAGCCTCGTCTCGGAGCGATATCAAAAGGAATCCGTTTAATATTAAATCCGGAGATAAGAATCTTTTGCGCGTCCATAAGAGAAATACTGGCGCATGATGCCATACCAGTAAGATCTCTTCATCCTTCGAGTCTTATCAAAGTTCAAAGGGCTCGAGCCCTTGCCAGTTTTGTTTTCCTGTCTTCGTGCTCATTCTCCGTTTTTTCTTCATCCCTATTAAAATGGCACTCTCTCGCTCGCTCTCCCTGCGCTTTTTTCCTCTAATTATAACGTGACGAGAAGTCCCGAAAGACCTCGCTCTTCGACCCTAATAATATTCGCCTTAAGCATCCCCGGGGTTGCCCTTGGCAAAGTTGCCTCCCGAAAGAAATTCAATGCGCTCCCTTACAAATAAATCGCTAATGCGAATTGCCGCCTTAATGAAAAATACTCTTGACAAATTTGCCCCAGCCCGGAATTATCACGAAAATGACTCTTGCAAATTCACCTACATAATTTCTCGAACCGACAACTTTTCGAATGTTCGTCCCTATAACAGATCCGAAGTAATCAATCAAGAAGAATAAAGAGGAACAAGAACGTCCATGTGCCCAGGGAAAAAATGAGAATACCCTTGGTGACTTTGTTGGACGTGATTTTTTTCCTCGTAAATTGCAGTTAAATTATTTTGCCAGTGGTGACGTTGGACAAGACTCGGGGGATAATTCGACAAGTCGCGATGAAACGATGCCGATTCGATTTACAGAAAATAAATGGGGAAACGAGATTTGTCTCGGAGACGTTTCGAAAACTTGCGAAGAGAGAGAGAGAGAGAGGGGGGGGGGAATAATCGACGACTCGAAAAGATTTACCTCTCTCTCTCTCTCTCTCTCTCTCTCTCTCTCTCTCTCTCTCTCTCTCTCTCTCTCCTTCTCCTCTTTACTGGCTTGTCGTCATCTTGTTTCCGCCAATTTTATGGTACGTCAGACCTTGGAAATTCACCGCGTCTTGGCGAACCTCTCGCCCGAGAGCGACAGTAATTTTAGTCGCGATTAACGTCGATCGATCGTGGCATGGTGTAGATGAAAATTGTCGAGTACGAACCAACGTGCAGCCCCCCCTCCGATATTGCCTCGGAAATTGTTCGCTGTGCGATCTACAACCTGGTTAGTAAACGATAGAGAGAAAGAGAGACAGAGAGAGAGAGAGAGAGAGAGAGAGAGAGAGGGAGAGGGAGAGAGAGAGAGAAATTTTGACGACATTTCCACTGATTAAATAAAACGTGTCTGATATTCTTGATTTAATTTAGAGTGGTACGTGGCAAAGTCCGGGAAACCGTGACAAGAAACGGAAGGGATTGAAGCCTCGATTCGAGTGTGAATCACCCTTCACCAATTTTTTTTCTCCCCCTCGTTTCAGCCCTCTTTTATCGAGCAAGTTGTGATCCGAGTGAAATAGATTTTAAATTATTTCGAAACAGATTTGATTACAATATATCGATGTACAGCTGTGCAAAACGTTTTTGCGATTTGACGAAATTAATAGCTGCGGGGCCAAAGCAACCCAAACCACCCCAAATGGACAAACTTGTAAGTGGTCAGAATGCACGATAGCTGTGGGACAAACCAACCAAAACAAACCCAAATATTAGGAAAACGAACTTGCCAATCGACGGAACGAACAATAGCTCCGGGCGAAGACAAATCTCAAAGAACTCAAATGGAAACAAACTCGCAAAACGACGGAATGAACAGTAGCTCCGCGACAAAAAAAAATCCGAGCGAACCCAATCCATAATAAGTGCGAATAAAGCTAAACCAGAACGGACTGAACCAAACTCAATCCAATAAAAAACTAATGCAAAACAAAGCTAATCCGAAACAAACCGAATCCAAAAACAAACCGAATCCAAAACAAATCCAATACAGAACAAGCCCATGCAAATCCAAACCGGCACAGTCCAAAACAAACCTAATCTAAAATTAACCTAATTCAAAACAAACCGAATCCGAAACAAACCGAATACAAATATAAACTGAATCCAAAACAAACCCAATCCGAAATAAACCGAATACAAATATAAACTGAATCCAAAACAAACTCAATCCAAAACAGACCCAATCCAAAATAAATACGATCCAAAACAAACCCAATCCGAAAACAACCGAATTCAAAACTAATCCAATCCAAAATAAACCTAAACCAAAATAAATCCAATCCAAAACAAAGCTAATCCAAAATTAACTCAATCCAAAATAAACTCAAATCAGAACAGCCCGAAGCAAATGCGATTCAATACAGACCAAAATAAATCCCGGGAAACAAACTCGCAAATTAATAATGGACAACATCTCCCGGGCCGAAGAAACCCAAGCAGACAAACTTCCAAATCGACCGAATGAATAATTGCTCCGGGGCTCGCAATGATGTTATTATTCGTGAACGGATTGCATAAACAATTATCTAAAAAAAAGGCGAATATTTTAGTACCCCCCGACCCGGGACGTCCATCAGTCTCGGGCGAGTTAGCGAAGAAAACTTTTTCGCCACGCCAAGATCACTTAGAATGGCTTACCCCTTAATGCTTTTCTTTGGTAGCGGACATTCGACGAGACGCGTCCATCCTGTCGTTTCTCATCGGCGTCCCAATCGTCTCCGCGCGAGGAACGCGAGCACGAGAAAAAGGCCCGAAAAAACTTCCGACCCCGAGAAAAATCGAGGCAACGTTTTATTTTTCCTGGATTGATGATCGAGAAATCGTTCGCGAGGCGAGATCCGCGGCTTTTTTCGTTGTCTCTCCTCTCACCGCACGCATCCGTCGATGCCGCGTCGACGGCTATTAAAGCTTTTTGCACGAGCTCTCCTCTATTGTCTAGCGAGTGTGCAGATAACCGCACTGCAAAAACAGAGATGAGTTATCCTCGTCTCGGCTAACCCGCATATACGCCGCTTGAACATTTAGGCGTTGGTAAAAAAAAACATTGGGGAGGTGCCGCGTTGTGGATTGTGATGTATTTATTTACGCGAAAAGTGGGCGAAGAAGTTCAGACCATTTTTTTTCGAATTCTGATTTCGTGATAGTCGTATCTTTTTTTTTGAATGAATTTATTTACTTCGTCAAATCATAGTTTGAAATATTATTTAACAATATTCATTGGAGAAATTCAGTTTTAAAAATACATTGTTTTTATTTTTATATTTTTGTTGTTTTTTGATTATTGCTTTTCATTTTATTTTATTTATTTATTATTTTTTAATCAGTCTACATATATGTTGTCTTATATATTTTATATATTTTATTTATTGTAAGTTACCATTTTTTCGCTATGGACCAGAAGAAAAAAAATATCGATTCTTGTCGTATCACCTTGACATATGATATTTTGTCGTTTTTCTTTTATGCCCGAAATAACTTTTGTTGTATTCTGCAATTTATGTTTACTATAAATAAATCATTATTTGATACAATTGGTTTCAAGAAAGTGACTTTTGAGCTTCCAGTCTTAAAAATGTGTAAATGTATGAAAAATTTCAACTCCGACGTTCATTATAAAGAAAACTTAGTTCATTTATTTTGACCACATAATAAATGATTTCTATGACATGTAACATGCCGTTGGGAAGCGTGTAAACTAGAGAACTTTTTAAAAGAAAGCTAAGTTCAAAATAGCTTTTAGGTGTTTTTTTTATAATGAATCGAGAAGTTGACATTTTTTATACATTTAGGCATTTTTAAAACTTTGGATGCGCTAAGTCATTTTCTTGAAACCAATTGTATCAAATAATGATTTATTTATAATGAACATACATTGCAGAATACAACAAAAGTTATTCCGTGCTATTACAACGACAAACAAAAAAGTCATGACGATTTAAAGGCAAAATTACGGATAATTAAAAAAAACGAATAATAAAAGTATCTCGATTACCGTGACACTTGGGACATAGAGTAAAGAGTGAAAAAATAGCAAATATTAGATTAAAAATAGCAAATAGGAAAAATTGTGTCGGTCCATGTGCCAAACAGCCTGCATATATACATGCTTTAATATTTTTTTTTCGCTGTGAGCTGCAATTTTTCGCCTAGACCAGGAGAAAAAAAGAACATCGATTTTTGACGCCTCACCTTGGCATATTCGAATATTATTACGAAAATATACGAGGTGAAAGAAAAGAGCGAATGGTTCGCGAAATAATATTTTCACGCTTCTCGTTTTTTTTACCGTTGGCGTAGGACCTTAAATATTGATTCTAGGGGAAAAAAACAAGGTAGGAACAAAAATTATCAAAAATTTCAGCCTCTACAAGTTTGTTCAAATTTGCTTATGCCCTGAAGTGAAAAATAAACGAGATAATGCAAGAGCCGCTTTTTTCAGGTTTAATTCGAAAAATATCGATAGTAGAGAAAAAACTGTAATGACCAAAGTTGTAAAGCGCTCGATTTTCTACAAGTTTAGTCATTATCATTTTAACCGAAAAATTGTAAATCGCCGCGTTATTCAACAAAAACAATTTTCCCTTAAATTTAAGACGACAATATTAACTGATCACAACCCCACCCAGAATGAAACTTACACATGCTGTTTTGCACTAATAAAAGAAAATTGAGTGAAAATTTCAGCAGGATCAACTTAGTCATTGGGGTTAAAAAATTTAAAAATTCGATTTTTCTTTTTTCTCATTATTGTAGTGCTTGGAAAATTTAAAATTTTGTTTTCAAAATAGTTCATAGAAAAACGCGTATTTTTTTATACAGGACATTTTTTTCGTACGACGAAAAGACACTACGATACGATCATTTTTAATTTTATCACGTGTAAAATCTCGTCTCCGAGTTAGTCGAGTTAGCAAGTCGATAAAAATCTGAAAAAAAATGCCACGTACTCAAAATATATGATACAAAAACATCACCAACTTTGAAAAAGATCGAAGAATGTCAGGCTTTTAGGCCGTTCGAAAACACTTGGAATGCGTCATATATATATGTCAGAATGATGCGACAAAAATCGATTCTTTTTCTCCTGGTCAATACCAAAAACAAACGTAGCTCACGATTTAAAAAAATAACAATAAATATACACAAATAAAATGATGTTTAAATGATGAAAAAAAAAAACGGAAGCTTAGTAAAAGAGCGTAGAGAAAAGCTTCGAAAGCCGAAGAAAATGCGAGTAAAAAGATTCGATTAACGGTGACACGAATTTTGTCTATGCGTTCCCAGGAGAAAATGGCAAACACACATAAGCGCAGAAAATTTACGAATTCGCGACGAAAACTCGGCTCGTTCAAGGGTGGTGAAAATGGGGAGCGTGAGTCGAAGCGTTGTTTTCCCTAATTTTACGAAACTTCCCTACGAGCTCTTTCCCTCGTTGTCCGGACATGTCCGAGATATTCGTCGCAAGCTCTCTCTCTCTCTCTCTCTCTCTCTCTCTCTCTCTCTCTCTCTCTCTCTCTTTCTCTCTCTCTCACTCTTTCACCCGCTCTTTTTCTCTCACGGTCTCGCACGCAAACGCACACACCGACAATCCGAACTGGGGCGGACGAGCTGTTGCCGAAATTCCGAGAGTTGCGGTTAACTCCGAAGTACTATAAACAGTATTTAGCGACGTGCGGAAGCCAGTTAATCCGCGAGAGCGCCAGACTCAATTTGCCGCCCTTAACTCGTGACGATGCAGCGCACGGCCAACAAATTTATCCGGCAAAATTTTATTGGATTGCAGCAAACTTTCCCCGTCCGCTAACCATACTCGTTTCGTGAGGCGAGACCACTGCAAGTTGGGTTAAAAGCGTGTTAAAAAAACAACAGCGCAAACTCTTTCCTCATCAATCCCGCGTATGTTTCCTCAAAGGGGGAGATTTTTAGGTGAGGCTAAATAGTTGATTTTCATGATTTTTTTTTGGAGAAGATTTGTTCGCTATTTTTAGACTTGCAAGGAAAAGTTGCGAGGTCGATGACTTCGATTTCGATGAAATTTTGCATGCTTGTAGAATGGGTAAAAATAGGCGACACGTATTTTTTTATATCTGCCGAACTCGATATTTAGCGGGTGAAACGCACCCTCGCAAATAGGGGTGTTTTTCGTCGATAACGTTGTCGTTCTCATCTTCAATATATAGTACGCGAAAAAATAAACATTTTTGGCATTTGAATTTTTTTTTTCATATCTCGTACCGTTAAAATTTTATCGACGAAAAACGAAAAACACCCCTATTTTCAAGGGTGCGTTTTCAACCCTTAACAATTGGATTCCGCAGATATAAAAAAAGCGGCCTATTTTTACCCATTCTACAAGCATGCCAAATTTCATCGAAATCGGAGAGATCGACCTTGCAACCTTTCCTTGATGGGGTATGTTTTATTACTACTTGTGGCTGTTTCGACGTATTTCTAAAATTATTAATCTATAAAAATGACGGAGGCATGGCACGGTCTCCTAAACGGGTTGTGGCGGATGTTCTCAGACGGCGTGACATGTAGGGTCAGCAGGATTAATCTGAAACAAAAACCAACGAAGATTTTGCTTTCGTTAGGGGTGTTTTCAGTTTAGACGCCAAAAAAGGCTATTCTCATGATTTTTTTGTTATTTTTATATTATAGATATTGATAGAAAAGTTGTTACACTTAATAAATACACTTTCGGGAAAATTTTAAAAAATTATTTATTTAAGTCCCTATTTATAGACGAAAATGGCAGTTAAAACAATGTCCTGAAAATTGTAAGTCTGCGCGGTTGATGAAATCTCGGAGACGGATCATCCGAAACAAAAAATCAAACGGTTTTAGATTCAGTATGTTAATGGCTATGGCACATATCATACAATTTTTGATATTTGCAAAACAACAAAATGGTGGACATTTTTCGAAAAAAAAACACAAAACAACGTTTTTTTCACCGTTTTTAGTAGAAAAAGTAGTAAATATCAAAATTCAAAAAGATTCTTGATTTGCGCTACAGCTATATTTGTAAAGAATATGTGGTTGAAATTTCATAAGATCGGTTCAGTAGTTTCGAAGATTTTGTCAACAAAACGTTATTTCGAGAAAAACGCGTTTAAAGTTTGTTTGGGTTACATAAATAAAAAAAAAAATTTCATATGTATTTCGAAAGTGTATTTATTAAGTGTAACACCTTTTATTTCAATATCTATAATATAAACATATAAAAAAATTTCATGGAAAATAGTCTGTTTTTTAGCGTCTAAAGTGAGAAGACCCCTTAACGCTCCTACTCAGAATATGAACCAAGAAAAAGTGATAAATATTGAAAATTGATGAAATGGTACGCTTTGAAACAAAAAGATTACATTTTCCAAAAAATGCTACATTTTGCAATTAAAAAAACTCTTTTTGATCCTCAAAAACAATTAGGTTCATGTTTTAGACAATAAGGTTAGAAAGATTTGTACCAAATTTCATCAGAATCGGTCGATTAGTTTTTTAGCTATACTTCACGCCAGTTCTGAAGTGCAGTTTAGAAGACCTGCACTCCGCCATTTTTAAAGATAAAGTTACAAAAAATACCACGTAACAGCCAATAATAATAATAAAATATACCCTAAGTATGAAAAATGGTGAAAAAAAACTTTCCTTAAAAAAATAATAAAAATCAGCAAATTTTTCCTTCGCCTAAAGGTATCTCCTCCGTTAAAAGAGGAGATACCTCTAGGAGAGACCACAGTGACGGGCCGAAAAAGGTTGTTTGTTCCGAATTTTGTTTGTCCACTAGATTATTTATTTGGGATTTGGAAAAAATTGTGATATTAAGCATACATTAAACTTATTGCGTGAACATTTTTTTGACCAACAAAATAAAAATAAACACCGTTATTGAGGTATAATAAAGCCTCTGTATAAAGAATGAAGTCCAACGGCCGAATAGATAACTTGACAATGGTTGGTCTGAAAAATTAAGGCACAAAGTTTCGTAATCTATATAAATGTAGTCTCGTTGTACGAAGCCATTTTTCGAAAAAAAAATACAAAATGACGGGTGTTTAAAAAAAAGTGTAGTTTCGGCGAAATTTTAATTTATATTCAGGGGCTTAAAAAACTAAATTAAAAAAAGGCTACTTACAACGATAGCTACTGCAAATAGAGATTTTTTAAAAATTGAAGATCAGCCAATACACCTATGATACCGGCGAGGTCGAGAAGAGTTATTTCGTAAATCGTTGCGCTACCTGTTCTTACTGAATCGTCTGTAACTTGACCAATTTTCAATATTTTCACTTAATTTTTTAAAAATATATTCTTGAATACGTACACCTTGAAAGAATGCAAAGAAATCGATTTTTTTTACCCGTCGCAGTGGTGTGCCGCGCTGATTCCCCGGCAGATTGAGGGTACCCTATAAAACGGGCTTACTTAGGGACCGGAAACCCGGTCGATTTTCAATTTTTTTTTTTAATCGGAGTATCGGAATGACGAGGTTGGTATTTTACACAGGATTTATACATAACCTTGCCAATGTTGACTTTTCTTGTCGACGAAAAATATTCTATAACAATTGGGTTATTTTATGTGGGGTTACAATTATAATACTTTTAGTATAATAATCTATTATACAACATTACAATTAGTATACAATTATTATAATGATTGAATTTCCGTATGACCGGCTACTTTTTTCAAATTTCGAAAATTACAAAAATGGCAAGCTGTAGAAAAAAGTTCGATTTCGAATTAAAATCATCACGCCTTCAATCATTTGTTGTCTACAAGTGGATAAACGTATCAAAAAATCACACGGTCAAACTACAAAACGTTATAAGCTATGCTCTGTCCAAATCAGACGAATAGATTGGATACGACTTACACCGTTTCGTAAAACAGTTTCGAGCAAAATATAAAAAAAGGGTAAATCGCACTCCACTTTTATCGTGGAATTCGAGAGAGGTTGCTTTTTAATGAGGCAGTAAAGATACACGCGTTGCTCCACTGGGCCCCGGGAGTCTGCAATTATTTGCGATGACGATTCAATGCGTGGCAACGTAGTAATTCTCGGACGCGCCCCTACCCGATTAAAATCCAGTGATCGTAATCAGTATTATAATTAAATTTCGTCGGGATTCGTGAAATGTTTTGGGCAGGGGGCGGCAAGGGATTCTCGAATTCAGGGATCGTACGTAGTTGGCGAATGTTCCGAAATGTTCAATATGCATGTGGATGTCCGATATGTACTACGCCCCCCTCCCTTACCCCCGACCCCCTCACTCTCGCTGTTCCTCGGGGTACTTTGAATCCGTCGTCTCGTCTTGTTATACACGGTTCGTAATATATAATGGATTTTTGGTCGGAAACGGCGTGGTGACCGTAGATCATGGGGGCCCTACTTCCGTCCCGCCCATAACTCCGCAAGCTCGCACACACACACGCGCCGATCCAACGGCGCCCAGCTCTGATTTATCTCACCGTCGGGGCTACCCGGTATTTCCCCAGGCTCCATTACCTTCCCGGTGAACTCATGATCCTACGTTTCACCCGTGTGGTTTCCTGCACCCCCCTCCCCCGTATCCCCCCTTCGGTCCGTTCATCTGTCGCAGTCGCGACGCTATCCCGAATGCGTCCATCTTTTCCCTGTAGACCGCGGTGTGTCGTTCTAAACTTTGGGTAAAGCCTGCGTCACGGAAAACTTCATTAGCGCGTGCGGGCAATCGCGTTGGCCGGCATCCATTCTGCGCTTTCGTCAATTTCGAAATTGCGTGGTACTAATATTTATTCGGGATACTGGTCGTTTTTCCAGGTGGAGGAATTTTTTTGTGGGACCGGAAAGAGCGACGAGCTTTTCCAGAAGATAATGGGGGAGGGAGAACGAGAGGTGAAGACACCGAGGGAGAGAGAGAGAGAGAGAGAGAGAGAGAGAGAGAGAGAGAGAGAGAGAGAGAGAGAGAGAGAAAGTATGACGCTGCCCATAAAGCGTTGGAAGTAAAAGTTCATAAAAGCTCAGCGGGCAGTAGGTGGAAGAATACACAGCCCTAAAAGGGAACGATCACAGAAAGGGAGGGTGTGAAGGAGAGGGAGTGAGGGAGAGGGAGGGAGAGACGGAGGAAGAGGGAGTGAGGAAGAGGGAGTGAGGGAGAGGGAGTAAGGGAGAGGGAGTGAGGGAGAGGGAGTGAGGAAGAGGGAGTGAGGGAGAGGGAGTAAGGGAGAGGGAGTGAGGGAGAGGGAGTGAGAGCGAGGGAGTGAGGGAAAGGGAGTAAGGGTGAGGGAGTGAGGGAGAGGGAGTAAAGGAGAGGGAGTGAGGGAGAGGGAGTGAGGGAGAGGGAGTCAGGGAAAGGGAGTCACGGAGAGGGAGTGAGGGAGAGTGAGTGAGGAAGAGGGAGTGATGGCGAGGGAGTGAGGGAAAGGGAGTAAGGGAGAGGGAGTGAGGGAGAGGGAGTGAGGGACAGGGAGTGAGGGAGAGGGAGTAAGGGAGAGGGAGTGAGGGAGAGGGAGTGAGCGAGAGGGAGTGAGGGAGAGGGAGTCAGGGAGAGGGAGTCAGGGAGAGGGAGTGAGAGAGAGGGAGTGAGGGAGAGGGAGTGAGGGAAAGGGAGTGAGGAAGAGGGAGTGAGGGAGAAGGAGTGAGGTAGAGGGAGTGAGGTAGAGGGAGTGAGGAAGAGGGAGTGAGGGAGAAGGAGTGAGGTAGAGGGAGTGAGGGAGAGGGAGTGAGGGAGAGGGAGTGAGGGAGAGGGAGTGAGGGAGAGAGAGAGTGAGAGAGAAAGGGAGTGAGGGAGAGGGAGTGAGGGAGAGGGAGGGAGGAAGAGGGAGTGAGGAAGAGGGAGTGAGGAAGAGGGAGTGAGGGAGAGGGAGTGATGGGGAGGGAGTAAGGGAGAGGGAGTGAGGGAGAGGGAGTGAGGGAGAGGGAGTAAGGGAGAGGGAGTGAGGGAGAGGGAGTGAGAGAGAGTCAGAGAGGGAGGGATTGAGGGAGGGAGGGAGTGAGGGCGAGGGAGAGAGAGGGAGGGGTGAGAAAGAGGGAGTGAGACAGAGTGGTCAGGAAGAGAGAAAAAGGGAGTGAAAAAACGGGGAGGATGAGAAAGAGAGAGACGGAGAAAGGGCGCGAGGGAAAGAAGGGGGAGCGGAACAAAGAGATAGAAAGAGGCACAGCGAGAGAACGAGAGAGATTCGATCAAATTAGATTAGGCTTATTAGTGCATTAAGACCAAATGTCTTTTCACGAGCGATCCATTTTTGTGCCCCGATACAAACAAAAATCGAAAGAACCTAAAAAGAAAGGACTCGACAAAAGCGAAAGATCACTCAATACTAGGCAAAACAAAAAGAGATTTTTTATTTACCAAAAGAAAAAACGGAATTAAAAAAAATACACAAACAAAGAGAAACCGCGAATTAAAAATGAAACGCCACCAAATATGAGCCGTCGAAACGCTAAATAGTGCATGCTGCAACAGAAACAGAGAGAAAAACCCAATCCCGAGATAAAAGTCCCAAACCGTTCGATGGGATTGTGCCTGGGATTCGAGGGGTGGAAAAGCTCGCGGAGAACGGCCCGAACGCCACCGAGAAGATGAAAGAGAAAAGAAGAGAGGGAGATCCAGAGAGATCGAAATCATGCTACATGCTCGTACGCCCAGGTTTTTGCTCCGCAGTATGAAAGAAGGGCGCGAAGGTGCGGGCTTACACCATCCCTCCCTCCCTACATCTATACTTCCGACTCTCGAGGACCGGAAAACGAGCGAGAGAGGATATTGCGGAATCAGCAACAGCATGCACAGCTGTAGAAATGCGGTACAGTGCGATGGAGAATAGACGCATAGAGCTTGCAAGCTTTCTCTCTCTCCCTCCCTCCCCCTCTCTCGTTCTCTCGCTCTCTCCCTTTTTATCTCTATTTCCATCTCCCTCCCGTTCTTTTGGAACGGAACGTCGCTTTTGGTCCTGTGGCGCGTGTACAGTAGCGCACCGTACGTATGGCACGACGGGGCGTTGTAATATGACATCGCAGCGTGAACCCAGACGGAAACTCATGGGTGCGATTTGGTGGAGCCCTGCTCCCTTCCCTCCAGTCCTCCCTGCTCTCTCTCTCTCTCTCTCTCTCTCTCTCTCTCTCTCTTTCTCTCTCTCTCTCTCTCTCTCTCTCTCGCTCTCTCTCTCTCTCTCTCTCTCTCTCTCTCTCTCTCTCTCTCTCTCTCTTTCTCTTTCTCTCGCGTGTTAAGCAACGGAATCACGCAAAATCCACCCTCGTATATAAACTAACGTATACCTAACTATGAAGTTAGCGAATCACGGGAGAAAAGCGTAGAGCAAGCAATCCAACGCTCAGCGGGAGAGGAGAAAGTAACATGGTAGTTTTTTTCTCACTGTCTGGTACAAACTCTCTTCATCTTGGCATATATATATACAGGGTGATTCACTAGAAGTTGGTCACTCAAAAACACCAAAAAATATTGAATTTCGATGAAAAAGTTAGTGAGGAAATTTAAATGGTTTGTTAATGTCTACATTTCGGTAGCCTTAGATTTTTTTCCACCCGCGTTGTTAACCTGATTTCAAGTCCTTCCAACATCGTGACCCAACATCGTGACCTTGGGATGACGTTGGAATACAAAAAAATTGCAGAAACGTAAGTCAGACACGAAGGATGTTATGCATGACATTGCATCACATGTTCAAAAATTCGTTGTGGATGGACAAATTTTTGAACATGTCACGCAATAAAAACGTCAGTTGCGTCATCTTCTTTTTTTTTGCATAGCTTTAATTGCCGTTTGATAATCTTTTTGGCATTCCAAGGTCATCCTACGATCATGATATTCTCGGTCGTTGGTTTTGAGTTTTAGCGCTGTACATTTGTGGCCAATAAAGAATAAGAGGTTTCCCTCGAACACATGGAGGTGACCTTGAAGCCGGGTTGATATTTCGACTTAAACAAAATCTAAGACTACCAAAATGTAGACATTGATTTACCATTCAGATTTTGTCTCCGATTTTTTCACCTAAAATCAATATTTATCGGTGTTTTCGCGTGGCTAACTTTTAGTGAAGCTCCCTGTATATATATACATGTGTGTGTGTGAGTGTGTGTATACCCATCTATCTACGTATTTATTTCCGCGGACTATTCCATCTCCCTTTCCCTTATCGCGTACAAGCAAAGGGCGCCTCGCGATTTTTCATTAACACACCCCGATCGAGCAAAACCATTCCGCCCTTGTTCGAACGCGGATCACTCCAATGCCACATGAGTGAATCTCACACGAGTCGTTTTATCCCTCACACTTTTTTTTCATCCACTCCTTTGTCCCTATATCGGCCCGAGACTTTTACCATTCGGTGTAGCAGCTCGAGGAGTCGTCGAATAAATATTACTTCATTGTTGTTTATTTGCGAAATTTTCGCACGCGAGGCAAAGAAAAAACTGGATACTCAGTGTCGTGGATCTGGGTAGAGAGTGGATTTGCGGAAATCGTACTCCGTAGGGATGTCTCCCGTTTCCAAAAAAGAGGACGTTTTTCATTATTTTTTTCTGATGACGGTATCGGGTGGACGAGGTCGAGATTTTACATGCAATTGATACATGGTCTTGCCGGACTTGAGGTTTTTTTTTGTTGAATTATATTGATAAACAATGGGGTTATTATTATTTAAACAAAGTGACACTATTGCTGCGAAGAGAATTGATGGAGGCGATCCTGGCAATTCTGACATGATAATAAAACCTTTGTATGACCAAATAGTTTTTTTTTTATTTTCAAAAATAGGAAAATGGCATGCATTTCTTTGAAAACGACTTCCGACCACAAAAAACATTTCCGGGGTTTTGAGATTTCTCAGAGACGCAAAAAATTGAAAAAATAAATACGGAGACTTTTATCAGGCACATATTTTAATATCGACGGCAAATACAAAGAGCGCGAATTTCAAGGCAGCGCGAGAGAGTGCGGCAAGAGGAGCTTCTGCTCCCATGGAAGTTTTCACCGGGGCTCGAACTAGTCCAGCGAAGATGACGAAGAGCAAGTCTGAGAGTCCTTCCTGACTGTCTCCTTTGGTAGAAGTTTTGGAAAACTTCGGGCCTCACCCGATGAAAGTTTATCGATGAAGTTGCCAGCTTCGTAGCGTCGTTCACCACGTTGTGAATTTTCGCCATCTCTCGTGCTCTTCTGCCGTCGAAATGTCCAGGTCGTGAAGATTTCGACGAAGAGGTGGTCGTTGTACTTACGAGAGGATCATTCGGCTTTTACGTACCGCAAGGATTGCCCACTGGATTTCATACATATACACATATGCACAGGGTGGCTCGTAAATACCGCGTTACACTTGAGAGGGTGCTAGATTGGATCATAACCTACAAGAATATCAAAACTTGCCCTAAGTCAAAAACCCACCGTATATTGAGCTTTCTGGACGGCTTTTGCAATTTCGTAAAATCTCTCAGCTTGCATGATTTTTTGCTGATTTTTCGACATATGACATTTTTCGCGATTCTTTTCAGCATTAAAATAGGCTGGAATAGTTTCTTTCTCTTAAGGACGTCTTAGGGTCATTATTTTCATTAAGACTGGAGCCTGAATTAGAAGGTTCGAAAAATGGTTTTTTTTATTGCTCTAATCAATAGATAAACTATCAAACCAAAGTTTATTTTCTTCTGTATGAAAATTACTTCCAAGTAAATTAAAGTCGTTGAAAGTTGTTTTTTTTAAATTATAGCACGTTAAAGTGTTTTTTTTAACACTTTTTTTTTTCAAACCTGAGAAAAGTTATAATTTCACGATTTTTTTAGCCTTTTCTTAATTCATCGAGAAGAAAAACATATGACAGTTGATAATTTTATTGAGTTTTTTTATTCAGTCGAGAATTACGAGCGGCATCGTTCCCGCCGATTGGGGACTGCAGAGGCAACACGCACATGGAATGCTAATAAATCTGCAGTCATTTATTGTTTCATGTTGAACATTTTTTTTTATACATTTCAAATATACATGAAAAGATTCCTCAATGTTTACTAGGCTCACGTGTTTCTTTTCCTTCTAAAAAAATGTTCGAAAAAAACGCTTTTTTACCTTCTAATTCAGGCTTCCGCCTTAAGTAAAATACTTTAAAAAAATTCCTTCCACTTGATTTTTTTCGAAACTATTTGCCACGCAATAGAAAAAGTGACTTTTCAAGACTATTTTGATACCAAAAAGTATATCAGAAAAGCTTATTTGTCGAGAACGCAGGAAAAATATCATGCAAGCCCATTTTATGAAAATTAAAAAATGTCCAGAAATCTCAAACTCGGTGGGGCTTTTCGTAAGAGCATAATTTACCATCCTAGTAGGTCATGATCCGATCAAGCACCCCCGTAAGGGTTTGCATCTGGTTGACGTTTTTGAAAATAGGGATAATTGGTTCAAAAATATTCTCTGAAAATCCCAAGTCGATTCGTCCAAAATTAAGGGACACATGGGCATTTATAGGGAGGTTCCGTGAACCGGCGAACTTTCCGTGAAAGCGCGTTTTTCTCAAAAATTACTTTTTCAAGATCGGCGACACAATATCTCAAAAAGCACTGCACCGATCTACTTCAAATTTTACAAGCTTCTACTTGGTACATATTAAAAAGCAGTACTTGAACAGAGGATTTTTTTTTCGATTCATATTTTTCTTTTCACTACGAAAATCGAGCTTTTGTTTCACAAAAAAATCGATATTTTGACTTTCGACTGCGGCGATTAAAAAAAATATATTTGTTTAAATCCTCCGTCCAAGCCCTAAATCATTTCATGCAAAAACTAAATGCGTATGATTTTTTTATTTCGAATGATATGTTTCAGACCATTTTTCAGCACTCTGCAAAAACCATTGTATCTACCACATTTATGAATATTTTTCAAAACAAAAATTGTAAAAGCTACTCAAAACCATACTCTTTAATGTGAAAGAGAAAAAAAATGAAAAACCTGCACGCGTTTTCCCAGAAAAAAATAATGAAAATTGCTTTTTTTTCCGGCCACGAACTCGGTGTAACCCATGAAGTACGACGTGGTATTTACGGGACACCCAGTATGACAGGCGATCAAACGGAAGGACTCAGGCCACGACATTATATAAAAACTTTTCCAATCACACGTCCTGGCTTTGGCACTCGAGAGATGCTGATCTCTCTCTCTCTCTCTCTCTCTCTCTCTCTCTCTCTCTCTCTCTCTTAGGAATTTTCTCCTCTAGATATCAAGTAAAACGACCGTACAGGGACTACACCGCTAAAACGTAATCCGCAAGCGAACGACACTTACGAATTTACTAACAATTCGACAACTGTACTCATGCGTGTAAGTCTTTACGTGAATTTACGCTCCAAATTTTCCGTATGCCGGTCGGCAGTCTAACGATCGTAGACGTCTCCGGAGGATCACGATGCGGGGGTGGAGCTTTTTCAAGCTCAAGTTCCAGGACGAGTTTCTCCTCCAGGCTGGCATTAATATCACCCTGGCGTTCGTACTCTTATTAATACAAATATTTGCTTGCTGCGTTCCGTATTGATCACTACGGTTCAACCCCCCCCCCCCCCCCCCCCCAAGCGATGCCCTCTCTCTTTCTCTCCAGTCTCATCATGATGTACGCCAGCGTTTCCCGCAATCGTCTTGGAATGCATAATTTGAGGAGCAAGATTATGTTTCTTGATTTATCACGGGTCGTGAAACCACGTGGAATAGACGAGAGCCCGAGATAAGATTTGAGAGAGATACGTACATAATATACGTCACGTCTGAGAACGACGAGGAAGAGGGAGAAAGAGAGAGAGAGAGAGAGAGAGAGAGAGAGAGAGAGAGAGATGGCCTCTTATCAAATTCACCAAAATTAGCCCGAGCTTTATGGCACTACACTGTGAAACGTCAGGTTGACAGGTCTCGAGTCATCAATAAATCTAATCACATCTATCTATTTACGTCGTTCCCTTTTGGAATACATTGGGGCCGTGAGCGGTGAAGAAAAACAGGAAAAGAAGAAAGAAATCGAGGAAAATTCAGGAGAGCTTTTCTACAGGATAGAAGCAAAAGCGAGAGAAGATCGTCAGGAGGAAAGGTTCGCAACGGTGGAAACACACTCGAGGGCGTAGATAAATGAAGGTAGAGTGACTTAATGAGTGCCGCGGGCGCATTCATATTTATGTGAACGAAACAACGCGCTTGGCCACGGAAAAGTGTAGTAGTGAAAAAGCTCTCTGATGGCTGCTGGTGGCCTCTGCTCTCTCGCTCTCTCTCTCTCTCTCTCTCTCTCTCTCTCTCTCTCTCTCTCTGCCTCTCTCTTTATCTCTCGCTTGCCCTCTGATACTGAACCAGGTCCGCCTCAACACTCCTTCATCCAGTGCTGTTCCTCCAACACCCACCCGGAGCTTGCGCCCAGTTTGCTCTACCTCAACCTTTTCCTCCTCGTAACTCTCGAAAGCCCCGCGTGACCCACCCCTATTTGTTTTTATAATTCTACTTGAATAATTGTCGACCGAGCTGACGAGAACACTGCCCTCGTGTCACACAGCTTGCAGTGGAAAAACCTCTGTTGTGTGTACGTTGACAAACGAGAATGAAACAAAAATAACACAACAGAACCGGCAACGAGAACAAAAAAAAGTGGACGACGTATTTTACCGCACCGCAGATCTGCGAGATTACTTCCTGGCTATCACTGGCTATGTGAAAAAGGTCGTCATTCAAACGGAGGATCTCACACGCCGCTCTGAAAGTTCCCGAAGGCGTCAACCGGTGAAGACATCTTAGATGGAGCAAAGTCCACTGAGGGATTGCAATAATGACGAGGGCTCTGAAGAATGCAGTGAGACAGTCTTCATTGAAGGGTTAATGGAGCGTGAAAGATCGTTCAATTGTCACGTAAATGTGGAATGACGTTGGACATCTTCGTCCAAGTTATCAGGTCGTATTTCGCGCTGCAATTTTTCTTCGTGGCCTCTTGCCTAGCGGACGTTTTCGCCACAGCATCAGCCACCGCATCATCGACCACAGAAGGGGTTCACAGCAGCAGGGGTGAGCGGGAACTTGTGCACGAAATACTTTCGACCTGGAATGTTGTCCACCGTGGTTAACGTTCGATAAATTCCAGGCAAGGCTTTCTCTCTCGCTCTGCCTCTTTCTGCCTTGATGCCGTTAGTTCGCCTCGGAAGACTGGACTCCCCTCAAAGTATCCGAGTTCCAAGTTGGAGATAATTTAGATTCTTGGAGGGTGATTTAGCCTGTTTTTTATTGGCTTGCCAATCCCTATAGTACCTTCAGTGCAACAGGAATCCCCGATGAGGTTCATGCTTGATGCATCCTCGAGGGTCTTTTATCGTCAGTTTTGGATGTTTCGATACTCTCACCTGGGGATTGGTAACTGGAGAAAGGAAAGTCTAATATCTGCTAGCTGTCAAATCATGAGAACCTTCGCCTTGTTCGCTGATCAAAGCCTCAAGTGCTCCATTTCCGTCAGCGAGAAAGTTTCCTCAAATTCCCCTCAAGTATAGATCAAGCCTGGAACTGCTGGACATCATTGAAATTCTTGCTGGCTTTCCCTCAACGAAGTCATTTCCGATGCCTAAGGTCAATTTCCAACAAATTATATTCCTCGCTGCGTAGGTGGACTGCATTCTCCTCTCTCAGGATCTTGCCCTCCAGTTCATTCTCACTCTACCTCTCACTCTGGTCACCGTGTTGCAGCCCAAGCAACCGTGCAATCATACGTGACCATGACGTGCGAACTTACACGCCTATGATTTACATGCGAATCTCAAAAAAATCTCGTATTCCATGCAAGGCGATCTGCTGCATACTGCACAGAGTGAAAGTTCCACGTAGCCGGAGATCCAGCTGGCCATGCACATCAACGGCCTTTCCTAAAGTACGTGTACGGACGATTGTGTATGGGGGAGGGGGGGCCTTGTAGGGGCCGTAATCGAGATACCCACTTCGTCCATGAGTTACCAATGGTAGCTGCGGCGAGTTTCGAACTCTGATGCTTGGAGGTTGAGACCTGGAGGAGCTTCGCTCTACATGGACACAGGAGCCAGTAGGCGTGTATGTTCCTCACACTTCCTTTCCACTTTATCCACCCACCTCCACAGCGAGCTTGGCCGCTGAGTTATGGAATAATTATGACGATCGTCGTGTGGTAACGCACCCATGAAGCCAGGTGCGCCATGATTAGTGGGCTTTGGCCAACGTTGGGGCTTCTGTACTTCGAGGGAGGGGACCGGGAAAGGGTGCAAGAGAGGGAATAAGATATACACATTACGTAACGATATAAGGGAGGGAGAGAGAGAGAGAGAGATGTCCGTTGAAACGTTCACACGAGAACCTCCGTCCCTTCATCTCCCCCAGCCCTTTTCCCTTCCCCATTCGCGCAACCCTCCTTACTAACGCGAAACTCACCTCGCCTGCCTCCTCGCGCCGTTCACCAATAAGGAAAGCCAAGGAGGGTAAAGGAGGGAGGGTGAAATAATTGTCGGGAAGCGTGACTCTCGTACCAAGCATCTCAGCCTCTCTCGTCCGTTTGCTCTCGTTTTCCGGCAAGGGAGGAAAAGGGAGAGGGAGGGAATCCAGGACCACCGCAATGCACCTATAAACTTAATACTCTGCGAGCCCCGAGCCATATCCCACTCTACGATGGATTTCAAAACCCCCCGGGCGCTTCCAACCGTATCCTATCCAACACTTGTATCCGCCATGGCCGCTGTCCCACCAACGCGATAGAGCCTTTGCAGTGCACTTGTGAACTATTACCGGGAGTCTGCTGCTTCGATATGGATATTGTACGAGTCTGTGTGTATGCAGATGTATTTAGCATGGGGGCTGCAACTAATTCCGTTGCCATATATCGGCAATCACCCGCACGGGATTCCAGCCTTCTTGGAGGGTTAGCTCCCGGTAGGTTAATGGCTGATTTGGGGGTTTTAAGGGTTTGGGGGGGGGGGCATGTCTATCGTGTATTATTTTTTGGTGCTTTGGCTAAGATAATTTTCTTTTGAATTCATTTAACAATAAATGATTCATGTTGACGTGCGAAAGGCCTGTCGAAAATACGTATTCCCTTGATCTGCATGGAAACTCATGGGTTGATGGATCAGAAAAATCCAAAATCCTTGTTTTATCAAAATTCGCCCGGCAAATGTTTGAATTTCGAGAAAAAAATAGTTTTTTACGCTTTGAGGCCGAAAGATTTTTAGGCTGCCAAATTTTGGGTTCTGAATATTTATTAAAAAAATTATGGATAAAAAAGACGACAAATGGCTGCGGAGAATTTATTTTCCAAGTTCAAGAAAATGAATGTAGATTTAAGAAAAATTATATTTACCGAGATTGAAAAATGTAATTTAGAGAAAAACTACATTTTCCAAGATTTAACGGTTTACGTGCGTTTCGAAGTCAAAAAAGCACAGTTTCGCTATTGAAAAAAATACATATATATAGGTTATTGTATTCAAAATGTTAAGCACATAAAAGAGCAACATTTCAACAATATTTAACAAAAATTTCATCCAAAAATTTGGGAAGTTGAGCCGGTGGGACCTGGTGTCCGAAGACCGCTGAAAAAATTGTCCTCGTGGTGGTCAGGATAACTCATGTTAGCTTTAACTGAAATTTAAAAAACAATATTTTTCTTGCCGTACATAAGTATAGCTCTTGATTGAATGAAGGATTTCTAAAAAAATCAAAATTTGAATTTTTGGCAGAGTTGTATGTAAAAATTTCAATTTTTGGTACAATTAAGGCCTTAGGCCACTCTAGAGGCCGAAAAAATAGACTTTTTCTGAAAAACTACACGAAAAATCAAGATTACAAAAAGGGGTGTTTATCAGATATATCAGTGACTGTATATAATCATTTTTTGAACCGATTAATTTAAAAATGGCAGCTGTACAGCGTTTACCTCAAAACTACATTTTTCAAGTTGGCCGGAAATATAACTCACATGGAATCCCTCAGGTGACACCCTTCGATTTTGTTGAAATTTGGATATGTTATAAAGCACCGGAAAATAAGCGACACGTATTTTTTTATCGGCGGAAAAACGGTTTTAATGGACGAAACCACCCCTTAATATACGGATGGTTCACCCCTTAATTTTTTTTTGCAATGTCACTATAGTGGATTTTTTATTGCTTCGAATTAGAAGAATTTTCGTTTTTGTTTCATTAAAATCGGTCAACTCCTTGTGTGTGAAACAGCTATATTACCCCTAGACCTTTTTTCGAGGGGTCTTTTCACCCCTTAAAACCGTTTTTCCGCCGATGAAAAAATACCTATCGCTTACTTTTTGGTGCTTTATAACATATCCAAATTTCAACAAAAATCGAAGGGTGTCACCTGAGATATGTTCCTTGTCAGACAATTTTCTACCGCTTCACTTGAAATGTTGAATATATCTTGAAAAATACATTGTCTATGGAAGTACGTAGGATTTTTTTATATTGCATACTTCATTTGTTATTAACAATTATCTCACTTGATTGTCTGATGTTTCAGGCAAATTTTTCACTTTCCACTTTGGAAGTGCGCGATTTGGCCAAAAATCAATATATCGAAAAAATCCTACGTACTTCTATAGCAGTTATCATATATAATCGGAAAAAAATCATTGGCTCATTATAATTAAAACATGACAGGAGGTGTTTGTCCGGCTGTGGACGCAGGAAAAACGGAGACTCCATCGCAAAAACGCTGCACAGCCGCCATCTTGAAATTAATAGCTTCAAAAAAAACTATTGTATACAGTCATTGATATGTATGATAAACACCCTTTTTGTAATCTCGATGTATTTTGTAGTTGAAAAAAAAATCCCCAAAAAGCAATTTTTTCGGCCTCTAGAGTGGCCTAACCCCTTAACACTACGTATAGCCTTGTAAAATTAGGTGTAATTGAAAAAAAAAACCTTCGTTCAATCACTAGTCAATGCTATTTTAAAGAAGTGTGAAAAATTTCAATAAGATCGGTGCATAAGTTTTTGAGAAATCGTGTCCACCGACTTTTTGACGAATCTCCTGAAACCAGGTCCCACCGGCTGAATTTCCCACATTTTTTGATGACATTTTTCCCAAATATTGTTGGAACGTTGCTCTTCTATATGCACAACATTTTGAACAAAATAATGTATATATTGTATTTTTTTAATAGAGAAAATATGCTTTTTGTGGCTCCAAAACCCACCCGTAAAAAAACTGCATTGAAAACATTAAAAACCACATAAATTATGCATACAGTCTCGGTAAATATAGTTTTGAGAAAAACGCATTTGCATCTGACCTGCGCCCGACCAGCATCTACCCCCGCTACTCAGTCCCTCATTGAGAATTCGTAATAGTGTATTTCTTTTCAGACGCGTATAGAAAATAATGATTAGCAATAAAAAAAAATCGCTTTTTTCAAATGCTGCAGATGCGTAACCCCTTAAGGAAAGGGACGATGAGAAAGAGCATTGAAAAAACCTTAATGGCAAATACTGCAATTTATTTCACCGCAGAAACGCGCAATCATCCGCCCCGTCGTGTCGTTCGCGATCAAAGATATATCGATTATCGATAGTGCGAAGGTTCATTCATGCTCTGATGATCGGATCCTTTCAACCTTCGATCTGCGGATAGACTTTCATCCAGGTTTGCAGTGCACTTCCGGCACAAAGACCCGCGAGGAATACAGTGCCGACGGTACTCCGTTGCGATAGCTGTGTCACAAAAACGACGAGAATCGAAGGGTGGAGGAGAACATTAAATAAGCTGACGGGGATGCCGCGAAGATTGTCAGACTGAGTGAGCAGAGAAAAAGAATATCGCAGGTGAGAAAGAGAGAGAGAGAGAGGAGAGTACGAGAGACGATGAAAAAAAGTAACCAGTATGATTGGAATGAACAGGAAAAAAAATAGTTCCCAGCATCTTCCATTGTGATTTATATATGGATGCACTCCGGATTGTATTGATGGTGAAAGAGCGCCGTTGCAACGGCTCCAGTTCAGAGTGATCACTAGAGCCAATATCTCGTTCGTCGCTTCTTGTTTTCGTTCCCTCGACACGGCAAAAAACCACCCCTACACATATACTAACAGACGAAACGTTTCGTCGAATATCTGGAAAAATATCGGGAACGACGGGTTTCGCGTTGGAGAGTAAACATGACTTTCGTCGAGTGTGAAACGTCAAAGGATCAAGCGAACAAAGCTTCATACAAAATGCAGGTTGTTGCACGTATGATAATAATGTTTCCCATAATTTAACGGCAAGTTGAATCTGCATGCGTCATAGCCAAGGCTCTTTCGCCTGCTTCCACTTTCCGCACGTCACCCCAAACGAGTACGTCGCGCTTCCGTTTCTTAGTCCTGCCGGGGTGGGAATCCTGCCGGAGAGGTAGAAAGAGAATGGGCGGGCAGGAGGGAGGGTATGAACTCCCTCTAACTCATGACGCCAGTAAGACGCCCGGGTACAAAGCTATAGCTGACTGCTTTTCCTACAAGTAACCAGAGTTGGAATTGTGCTTTGGAATACAGGCGGCTTTCACTTCCTCTTCTCTTCTTCTTCCGTTCTTGATTCCCTTCTTGCTCTTTGTCCCGTTTCACCGAGTAACCCAGCCAGCGTCTTTCGTGGGGCACACGCGCTCTTTCTTTGCCTACTTTATTGCGTCTTTGTGTGTGCGTCGCTCGGTAGGTAAACTTTTCGGGTTCTGTCATTCTAGGGCTGGCTAAATAAGTGCTGAGGTTTTCCTAATGAAGGAAAACAAACTTGAGCTCATTGACGAGGCACCAACGGAGAGGTTTCATTCTTCACCTCTGTGGGAATGAAACAGTGATGTTGGCGAAAGTTGGATCTATGAGAAAAAAGACAATTGCAATTGGGAACATACTTTTCAGGCACTGCTTGGAGACAAGTCAAGTGTCATTGGGAACCCGTGGAGCTGTTTCGTCTGGGCTCGCGACTGCTTTAGGCTCTGACAGATGTCTGAATGATCGTCCAATGATGAAGCTGTGATACTCAAAAAGCTATACCTGGGTAGGGCTTGAAGTCTGAGAGCCTGATCCGTCCTCTTTGCCTCATACATCCACAGGCAGGCTTTTTTTAGGTTCCGACAGGTCTTTGAATGATCATCCAATGGCTGTGGTACCCAAAATCAATGTCTAGGTTTTGATGATACGAGGTCCTTCCAGACCCTGGTCCGTCCTTTTTGATGTTTTTGATGTTTGAATGATTGTCTACTGATGAGGCTGCAGTACTCACAATCAATGCCTAGATTCCTAAGTCTCGGGCTCTTTCCTGTCAGACCCTGATCCGTCTTTTTTGCTTCCCGAAATCCACAGCTGCGTTTCATTTTCATCGCGACGGGATTCCGTTCCCCTTTGCATCGTAACGTTAAGCTTCTTCCGTGATTCGTTCCTCGAAGACGCCGAATACGAGGTTGAAGACTTCCCCACTCCTTGGATGGGATCGAGCGCCGTTCTCGCCAACGAGAATGAATCGGATAAGTTTTAGGCAGCGTGATCCACATTCGCGGATGGAGAAGCCCGGATCATCAAGGATCGCGAGATACCTCAATGCGAAGAATAAAATTCACGTTCCCTGCCGAGCGCGGTGACAGACACAGCCATAAAAGTCTGCGGGGGAACGACGAGCCGCGGATTTTCGAAGTTTTATCAGCGCGACGATAGAAGCTCCACTATGCGCTTTTCGATCCGACGATTTTCCGAAAGTAGGAATGCCAACCGGCGGCAAACTTTATGGAAATAGTTAGATGCTGGAAAAGCTGAGCCAATTGGAAGATCCGCAGCCAGATGGTAGTCGCTTCCAATATTCTTCCCAGATGCCAACGTTTTGAGCGTACCGAGAGGCTATTCAGGTTCCAAAATATTGTTGCTCAGCTATGATCTGGGTAGACCATTCGCCCGAAGTTACGTCGATGGGGGATTTCTATCCAGGGGTCGTCGTCTGTGGTCCTTTGAATTCGTCCCTTCATTCCGGTCGGACGTTCCTTCACGGTAACGCGAGTTTCAATGCTCGGCCAATGATTTCGGACTGCAAACAATAAGACCAACCTTGACCACCCTTGCCACTTCCGTCGTTTGGAAACTTTGACGTTGGAATACCAATGAAAGGGCATCAGGAGCGCCACGTCCCGAAAGAGACCCTGTGAAGTTCTTGACGCACGGGTTCGCTCTTTGCCCTCCTAATAAGTGGAACGCAGAGCACACTGCGTAAGCCGGAGTAGCCTGGCTTTTGGCGACCATCTCTCTCTCTCTCTGATTCCCATCCAATTGGTCCGAGTGCTCTCAATATGCTGATGGGCCAACGCAGCAGACGGTCACCGCTCGGAATCGATTCGAGTGCGATGAGAAAGGTATCTTGGACCTATGATTGGTGAATGACGATGATTGAGATACCCGGACCAATGATTGGTCCACCGCGATAAAAAAGGCACCTAAACCAGCCATTGCTGACGAAGGACCAAGTGCTCGGATCTCCAAGTGATTCGTTTCTTCCGTCGAGTGGCAAAATGCAAAATGGTGGTCCAAATTCACGCCAGATCGTGTGTACTCTGCGAGCACGAAGGGGAGGAGCTCGAAAGGGAAAATTATTACTTACGTTCGCACCTTTGAGTTTGCACTCGCTTCTTGGTGCTCTGTATGCTCGGTGCACTAGGATCGATCGGTACGTTGGGTTTAACCTGGCACGAGGAACCTCAGTAAGTTTTGTCCAGGCACGTACCCTTCTTCTTTTCGTTATCTTTTTTTTTCTTTCCCTTCTTCTTTACGCAAGTACGTGGAGTACTTTCACCAAGACGATCTGCTAAGCGCGCCCTCTGGTCAAGTTCGACAGCTCTCTCTCTCTCTCTCTCTCTCTCTCTCTCTCTCTCTCTCTCTCTCTCTCTCTCTCTCACTCTCTCGGTTACTCTCGGTTACTCTCGTTATCTGGCTCTCTCCCGCCCCGAGACAACCACTTACAGAAACGATTCCCCGTAAGTGGATAATGAGAAATCGTTAAACTGGTTTCTAGCCGTCGCCGCGCCGGCTTGCAATCGCTCGAAGTGAGCGCAGGCAAAAGTGCCGACCTGCGCTCGATCTCAGTGCGAAATCGACACCCGCCCCCTCGTACGCGAGAACTCTCGTGAAAGATGCGCAAAATTTTACGTTTTTTTCTTTTCATGTCTCATGTCTCTCGCCTCTTCCTCTTCTGTTTTTAAATCGTTTTCCTTCTTTTTCCCCTCTTTCCTTCTCGCCCTTTTTCCCATCGTGACGGCCCCGAGGCCGCCTGCACCGTGCCGTCGAAAAGGCTATGAAAAAAGGCAATAAAACGTTTGAGCGGCGAGCTGATTTAGCAGAACCGCGAATAACGTAGAAGGTAGCGATTTACCTTAGTACGAGAACTTTGTAGAGGCGATTCCTATCTTTTTTTCCTTTTCATCATCATCACAATGACTCGTTGCTTTGTGATTGGGTATCGGCTTCTGATAACATCCTTTTCGCTTGATCGAATCATTCATTTCACGTCATTTCCACATTAATTGTGACCTTCGTTGACGAATTGGGTCACTTTCACATTCGTTTTGATCATCATTGACAAACGACATCACGTCCACTTTAATTTTGTTCCTCATCGACAAATCACGTCATTTCCACATTCACTTTGATCTTTATTGATAAATTACGTCACTTCCACATTAATTTTGATCTTCATTGATGAATGACGTCACGTTGCCTTTAATTTTATTCCTCATCGATGAATGGCGTCGCATCCACATTCACTTTGATCTTTATTGACAAATGACATCACTTTGACATTGATTTGATTCCTCATTGACAAATGGGGTCACTTGCACATTTATTTTATTCCCCATCGACAAATTACGTCAATTACACATTTATTTTATTCCTCATCGACAAATGACATCACTTACACGTTTCGATCTTCATTAAAAAATGATGACGTTTCCCTATTTATGTGATAATTGATGTGATAAATGATTACACGTTTTGAGCTTCATCGAGAAATGATGACATTTCCCCATTTATTTCATTCCTCATCCACAAATAACGTCACTTCCACATTAATTTTGATCTTCATCCAGAAATGATGCCATTTCCACATTAATTTTATTCCTTGCCCACAAATAACGTCACTTTCACATTTATTTTATTCCTCATCGATAAATGATGTCACTCCCACATTCATTTTAATCTTTATCGAACAATGACATCACTTTGACATTAATTTGACTCCTCATTGACAAATGACGTCACTTGCACATTTATTTTATTTCCCATTGACAAATTACGTCAATTACACATTTATTTTATTCCTCATCGACAAATGACATCACTTACACGTTTCGATCTTCATTAAAAAATGATGACATTTCCCCATTTATGTGATAATTGATGTGATAAATGATTACACGTTTTAAGCTTCATCGAGAAATGATGAAATTTCCCCATTTATTTCATTCCTCATCCACAAATAACGTCACTTTCACATTTATTTTATTCCCCATCGACAAATTACGTCAATTACATATTTATTTTATTCCTCATCGATAAATGACGTCACTTACACGTTTTGATCTTCATTAAAAAATGATGCCATTTCCCCATTTATGTGATAATTTATGTGATAAATGATTACACGTTTTGAGCTTCATCGAGAAATGATGAAATTTCTCCATTTATTTCATTCCTCATCCGCAAATAACGTCACTTTCACATTTATTTTATTCCCCATCGCGAAATGATGTCACTTCCACATTCATTTTAATCTTCATCGAAAAATGACATCACCTCGACATTAATTTGATTCCTCATTGACAAATGACGTCACTCTCACATTAATTTTATTCTTCATCGACAAATGATGTTGCTCCCCCATTCATTTTCATCTTCATCGACAAATTACCCCATTTCCACATTTATTTTATTCCTCATCGACAAATAACGTCACTCCCACATTAATTTTATTCCTCATCAATAAATCATGTCGCTCCCCCATTAATTTTATTCCACATTAATTTTTATCTTCATCGACAAATGACATCATTTCCACATTTATTTGTTTACTCATCGACCAATTACTTTTACATAAATTCACTTCTCATCGACAAATTACGTCACTTCCGCGTGAATTTTGCTCAACATTTTCTCTCCCCAGTGCCCCAAACTAATTGAATTATTACGAACTTCTTTTTTTCACGTGCCACACGCGATTGTTACATTTTTTTTACTCCCGAGATATTTGCCCTCATCCATCCTTCCTCCCATTTATTATTGCTTATGTTTTAGCCTCTTTTTTTCTCCTTTTTTCTTCTTTTTTGCTCAGTGCACATTTCGCAAACTGACTTTGGTCATGGACACACCCACGCGATCGTAAAGCCTCGTACGAGAGGTGCATATAGCTGGCCATGTAACTATAATTGTGTGACTTATGCCCATGGAGGCCCTCTCGTCTCCGCGGCTATAGTTACAAGCGTGCATAATAAGTCACGGTGTGGTAGACGCGATTTTGCGAAGTACCGGAAAATAATACACCCAACTCCTCTTCGTATCTTTCACGACGCTTTTTTCCTGCCCTTTTTTCTTTCCGGCGGCCCTCCGTTTGGCGCTCATATATATATATATATATATATATATATATATACGGAGCACATACGGAGACACGAATACGCCAGAGCGACGCACCCGCACATTTATCGTTTGCTGTGCATAGATTACACGGCAACCACGAGCACACTCCGCTCTCGCAGGAGTGTCTCGTCGTTAACGAGCACCTACGCGCACTTCTAATGCGACACCCTTAAACCAGAGTTACGGTCTTCGTGCCTCGGGGAGATGCGACTCTAAGAATCTTTACAAATCGTATTATACCGGCTGCCGAGAGCAAAAAAAAATTTTTTTTTTTCAAACAAAAAACAATCTCTCCTGTCGTATTTATATTTTAATTGTTGAGAGATTTTTATTAGCTGGGACGTATAAAAGTTTGAGGCTCTTGAAGTCACCGATAAATCACGTTTTTATGCTCTGCATAAACCGGGGAAAATTTTATTCGAAAAGGGGCCGAAATTGGGAAGATTTTAGTGTGGGGGCAGAGTAACGAGAGACATAATTTGGCTGTTTTTTGTCGACTTCAAGTTTTCGGCAATTATTGGGAAGAAGCTTACGTGATTCGTGAAATAATTGAATGTTCGAATTTTTTTCATCGACTAGTGGCTTGTGATTTTAGTTGGAATGATTCTTCGAGTATCTCGGTATCGCGTTTTCTGGATTAGCCAATTAAGGGGTTAGGCCAAGTTGTAAAAATAGAAAAATTACGATTTTGAAAACCAATACTTATAAATGTTCCGTAAAAATGTCAAGGATCAAAATGGATAGATTTATGGGCTGTTATATTGACGGCCGTCGGAACGCTCTAAGCGTCGTTCGAAACGTTTGACACTTTTTTTTCTCGAAAGTACGTTTTCAAAGTCGGCGAGTAAAATAAAAAAAAAATACTTCATCGATATTTTTGAAAATTTTAGGACTTTTTCCAGATGAAAAATATAGTATTTGATCGACAGATTTTTCTTTCCGATGTAGACTTTTGCTTTAGTGAACGCAAAATGCTAATTTCATTTCCGCAAAAATCAAGACTAATTTTTAACACGCGCCATTTTGATTTATTTGATATTTCGTGAATTCCTCCGATCCATCGTAGGATTAACTAATATACTAATGAAATCTTTCTGTTTTTTTTACAGTGGGTAGAAAAAGTATTTGTACATTTCACACGAAATTGTTAATTTGGCTTTATTTGTTTGTTCGTAATTCCCCAAGATTTTTGTAAACAGACACCATGTATATTTCGAATAAACTGTCGAACACAGAAACTTAATAAAGCATTTAATTTTATTCGTAGGATAACTTCAAAAAGACAACGTGTACAAATACTTTTCTTACACACTGCATATTAGATGATCTGGTTCAAAAAGGCATTGCTCACCGCAAAAGACTTTTTCGAGGTGCTTCCCGGACTTCGGCTGTAAATCGATGACAATTGAATATTTTTGCACAAAAAAATTACAGAGTGTTCTTCGGACGATACTTTTTGAGATACCTAATTTTTTTATAAATTTATCATCACCATTTTCGAAAACAAAATTCCAAAAATGAGCTGTTTTCGACTGTCACGAGTAGGCATAACCCGTTGACTGTTATCTGAATTCGCTCATTTAGTACAGTCGTGGTGTCGCTAAGAAACCCCGTAATCGGAAAAAATTAGAAGACCAGTTTTTTTACAGGCGATTCTGTAAGTGCCGCGGGTGCTAAATCCAAATTTGCCTAAAAATGAGGGTGCCGGATTTGTTTAGGGGATAAAGGGCGATGGGGGTGGATTGATGCCAAACTACAACCCCTACAAGGTCGGCGCCGTGAGACAAAATGTTCAGAAAAATCCGCGCTTTCGTTTTGTCCATACCACCGAAGTCGTGGAAGTTCATTTTGGGGGTGGAAAAGCGAGGTGAAATTTTTAAAAATCAGTTTTAATTCATTAACTCTTTAGGATAAATTCGTACACTTTTTGTTCAAATGGGGACGTTGCAGGCCTTGAAAAGACGCGTCGATCGAGTATTTGATCATCACTGTCTAAAAATATCTTCACCCTCTAAAAAAAGGTTAAAATACAAAAAAAAAAGATTTTATTGAATAACTCCAAAACAATCGATTTTGCGGGTATGATTTAAATGTCCGAAATGTAGAGAATAATGTTCTCTATATTTTTGTTCCTATGGACCACCCTTGAATTTTGCTTTTTCCAACCCCTCTCGGGGGTTGAAAATACGAAATGAAATTCCGGGAAAACTATTGACCGCACGAATTCATCGTCGTGGAACAATTTGTAGCTTAAACCCTCAGGTACATTTTTGCCCACAGCGCCAAACTCGTATCTCTTTATTTTCCGCCAATAGTTTTCCCCGAATTTCATTTTGAACTTTCAATCTCCGAGAAGAGTTGGAAAAAGCAAAATTCAAGGATGGTCCATGGAAACAAAAATATAGAGAAAATGATTCTCTACATTTCGTACATTTAAACCATCCTCGAAAAATCGATTGTTTTTTAGTTATTCAATAAACAATATTTTTTTATATTTCAACAATTTTTTCAACGGTGAAGATATTATCGGAAAGGGATCATCAAATACTCGATCGATGCGTTTGTTAAGGGCTACAACGTTCCCGCTTAAACAAAAATTGTATGAATTTTTCCTAAAGAGTTATCGAATTAAAACTGACTTTTTAAAATTCATTCAAATTTCATCCCACTTTTTCACCCCAAAAATGAACTTTCACGACTTCGGTGCTGTGGACAAAAATAACTCCCGGATTGTTCTGAACATTTTGTCTCCCAGCGCCGACCTCGTAGGGGTTGTACTTTGGCATTAATCCTCCCCCATCCCCTAAAAAAACCCTGCACCCGGATTTTTAGGCAAACTAGCACCCGCGTCACCTACAAAATCACCTGTCAAAAAACGAGCCTCCTTCGAATTTTTTCCGATTCCAATATACAGCACGACTGTACTAATTGTCGATATTGATTATTTACGACATACGCGCAACTAATAAAAATATCGAAATTTCATTCAATTCTGAAATTCCGTGTATGGGTCGCGAATAAAATATCGGGGAGATAAAAATAATGGAAAAAAAAACAAGGGAAAAATAACAATGGAATTCCCCGTATGTGTTTCAGGAATGTCGAAATCGCGCACGTATTTTCTCTCCTTCTCTCTCTTTCCCTCCCTCTCTCTCCCCCTCCCTCTTCGTTCCTTTGTGAAGCTTGTCCCCGGGTCTCGCGCACAACCCCTTCGGCCTGGCGGGGGTTGTGGCTCACACGCGTTGTACACGACTGTACCCGGGAATTCTCCCCCGCCTCCCACCGCGCAAGCTTACCGAGTCGTACGTACACGGACGACTCCATAAGCGTCGGGTGCGAACTTGGACCACCGCGTGACGTTCCCCGATCAATTCATCGCGAATAAATTCATCGCGAGAGGCGATCGAAGCGCCGGGGATTCCTGTAGAAAAAGACCCGAAGGTAAAAGCATTAAAGTGGACGATAAAAACGCCCAGCGGTGATTCGAGCAGCGCACGCACGTGAAAGAAAATAAAAAAATAAGTCCGCGATCTTTTTTGTCGACAACTTATGATCATTTTTTTCTAAAACCAAAAAGAACACGTGCTTTTTCAAAAAACGAAATTGTGCTCGAGTTACCAGTTATTGCGTCACTGACGCAAATTGTTTTGCCTTTTTTATTCCTGGTAATTAAGAAGCTGCATTTTTATCGTCGCCAATTGACGAGCCGTTTGTCGTCATTCGCACCATGTACTTCGACGAGTCGGATCATTCTCATTCCCGCATATTTCTTCGGCATCAAATATTTCAAACGAGGGGGCGGTAATATCATCGAATGTGAATTCGTTCACGAACAAAAAAAAATACGTTTTATACCCAGATCCGCGATACAATGATGTGATAATGACAATTGTTATTCCTATTGTTGATCGATGCACGAGGTGCGTATAATTGCGTGCATGGTATTACGTTGCGATTTATGCGCGCAATCGTCAGGTTTCGAAGCACTACATGTGTACGAATGCATAAACATGGGGAGAAAGTGAGAAGAGAGAAGAGAGAGAGAGAGAGAGAGAGATGCCACATATCAATTTAGGTAAATCAATGGCTAAATTATACACCCGTAGCTGAATATTCGTATGATCGCTAGGCTTGCATAACATAAGCCAATGGAGCAGTGCATCGTTGCAAGTGCAGGACGATGATATGATTCTGTACGTACTATATGTATATATATTTTTGTGTAGATATCTCTCCCTGGGGCAACATAAATCTCTCTCTCTCTCTCTCCCTCTCTGTATCTCTCTTTTATATATATATATAGGGTGATTCACTAGACGCTATTCACTTGAAAACACCTATAAATATTGATTCTAGACGACCGCGTTTGAAATGGTTTGTTAATGTCTACATTTTGGTAGTCTTAGATTTTTTTCAAGCGGAAGTATCAACATGATTCCAAGGTCACATACACTTTGCCAAAAGGAAAACCATTTTTTTATTGGCCTTAAAAATATAGGGCACAAAAACACCAACGACCTACGCTATAATGGTCTTGGGACGGCGATGTAAATGGAAAAATAATGAAACCACTGCCTATTTTGTTTGCCTTGCCTTAATTACCATTTTGGGTATTTGTTCGCATTACAAGGTCATTCCCACGTCATAATATTGTAGGTCATCGAACTTGTTTTTTTTTAGTGCTATACTCGTTAGGCCAATAAAATGAGGATTTTACTTTGAAAATGTGGAGGTGACCTTGACATCAGGTTAATACCTCGATTTTAAAAAATCTAAGGCTGCCAAAATAGATACATTGACAAATCATTCAAATGTTGTCATTGACTTTTTAGTCTAAAGCCAATATTCATGGATGGTTTCGGGTGACTAACTCCTAATGAATCGCCCTGTACACACACACACGCGCACACACGCACACACGCACACACACACACGCGCACACACGCACACACGCGCGCGCGCGCACACACACACACACACACACACACACACACACACACACACACACACATATACAAATATATATACACATATCTATGTATAAAAGGAATGAAACGCCTCGTGCTTTCCGAAGCCCAGGGACCGCCCCTCGAGATTCGTTTTCCCTGTCCGAATTATGCGAAACTAGTTCCTGAGGGTAGTTTCCAATTTGCGCTGGGAGGCTGGTCCGATACGGGATCGAATCTCGATTAATTTCTGCTCAGTCCGTAAGCTCAGGCTTTCAGAGAATATATATATATATATATATATATATATATATATATATATATATATATATACACACACCTGCACATCTTTCGGAGGTTTCGCGATGTGTTCTCTCGCTCTCTGTGAAACATGTCCCTGGAATCGACAGAGACATTGTCAGCCACGGCAACGGACCGAGTGTACGCTTTGAACGTCATATGCATATACGCGATCCATTCGTCACAAAGTTTCCTGTGATAGTATTACGTTCATATATATATATATATATATATATATGTATATATAACCTCGCATGTACGAAAGTTTAATCGAAAAAGAATCCGTGCCATCCACCGCAAATTCGAATTTCGGCGAGGTTTCCAGCGGCAAATACGGAAAAACGAGAAACAACGAGATGATTGAAAGAAAAGCAAGAGGGACGTCGAGTTTGCCGGGTTGATTGGATGAAGAACATTCGCCGGCTGTCGATGGCAGTGGAACTTCGCAGGATAGCCTGCCTGGGAAATATGTTTCCAAAAACGTGGACTTTTTTGCCCTAATAGGGCAATGCACATGGATATTCTTCGTGGCATTCTCGATCAGCAGAAAAAAAACAACGACGTAACGAAATATACGTCGAAATTATATTTCGTTCCTCCTCCGGACCCAAAAAAAAAAAAATGTCGGAATGAACCACTCGATTGGATTTATAGATGGAAGACGTCGATATCGGTAATTTCCCGCAGGGATGACTCGATCGGGCGGGTGGAGACTGGGGGAAGAAATCGAATCGCGGCAACAGAACGGAATATTTTTGGACCACGGACTGGCTTGCCGTACAATACCTATGCATTTGCAATAGAGAGTCTCGCAGGGTGAATCGAATTTTCCGATCATCGTTAATTATCGCCGAACGGCGAGAGCAAGACTGGAGGACTATGAACATCAGTCGCGAATACGTGGAGACTCGGGCCCGTGAGATAGGTACGCGTTGCGGAAGGTTGAACGATCGAACGGACAGGGAGTTCCGGCTGAGAGTCTCGTTTTAGCCAGTCTGCAGTAGGCGTAACCGTCAATTTGCATCCTCGCAATTAACATTCGACTCTGGAGGGTGAAACGAGCAGCTCTTCCGAAGCGAAATCTCCCATACGCGAATGATTGGGAAGATTATTGCGTTTTCCAAGAAGACGATACGAGCATGCTGCGAAAAGGTACACGAGGTCAACCAAGTTCAAGGCTGAAGCAACGTCCACCAGTGAGTTCCACTCGAGATTCTTTACGAGCCTTCAACTTCCGTTTGTTCGGGTTGCCCGGTGATCCAATGTTCCCGCGAACGATCGACAGGCCGGTTGATTTTATCAGCTCGAACGCGGAAACGAAGATATCAATCTTGGGATCAGCTTAATAAACGAAGTTGCCCGAGAGCTGGCTAAGTGCACGAGAGTGGACTCAAGCCTCGAAGATGGGACTATGAAACGAGCTGGTTCAAACCACCGTTCGAGTGAGTTCCACCTAGGCGTGATCCACCCGGGTACATCGCAACGTTTCGCTCTTCGATTCTCCAAGTTCGGGTCGGCCCCTCCAGAGTGGGAGGCTAGCCGGACGGGATCAATCTTCGTTTGTCCGATGCTCATCACTCTTCGGTTCCGCACAAGTCTGGAGGGCGCCTCCACATCGCCGAACGTAGCTCCCAAGTCTCGCTAACCGGTGAGTTTACCTTTCAATTAATCGGCCGACGTGGAGAGAGAAGAACAAGGAGAGAGAGAGAGCGAGAGAGAGAGAGAGAGAGAGAGAGAGAGAGAGGGAGGAAGAGAGAGGGAGGAAGAGAGAGGGCGCGTGCCTAACTACCAACAACCAGGCCATTATCCGCCAGAGGAAGTAATTGGAATCGCGTTAGTTACTATACTCGATTCTGCTTACCTACCGACCCTCTTCGAGCCAGCCTATTCCTCCTTGGCCAATTCTCTCGTTGCCCGGGAGGAGCCAATAACCGTTGCAGCCACCATTGCATTCATTGTCCCCGTATATCAAACGTCGAATCATCCAGGCGGGCAATTTCGAATCCTGCCATAGTCCGTTGCATCATCATCATCATCATCATCATCATGATCGTCATCATCATCATCGTCCATAGATCTACGCTTGACGATTATCAGCTAGATTGTTTTAAGCTCTTCAGCAAAATCTCTACTTCTCTCGGTCCGCATATTCAACGGCGATAATGGAAATATCCTGTTGACGCAGCCCAACGCTCAGCGTAACGCTGTATAACGCTCGTGAATATTACAATGAATATTGCCGCGGTTAATAACATAATTTGAGCGATGAATTATGATCGCGTCGGCTTTGGACAAACCGTGGAAGCTTTTGGTGGCCACAACGAGGCTCGCTCATAATCAAGACGGATGATGTATTCGGTTGATGGAAACAACATATCCTTTCTATGATGTTGCCGAATGTTGACGACTGGATATACGACAGGAGATTCGACTTTTTTGAGGTTCTATGCGGATTGATCGAGGCTCCAATTTCCTGCTACCAAGAGTGCTTTCCGAATACACAACACCAAGAGTCCGGGATTCAATTAGCAATCAAGCCCTCTCGTGTACATTTGAAACGTTCATCAAATTCAAATAATTGCTGGGGCTGGCAATTCGTGGTGCGCGCATGTTACCGTGCGCCCCCGCGCCCTTTCCTCGTTCTCCATGTGTGGGTGTGTGCTTTGCGGCAGAGCACGAACGTGTTGACAAGCGTGGTCGACATGCACCGCGTACACGGTGTAAGTTTCAACGAATCATCGAAACATCCGTGCCAGCTTTGAAGATGAGCTCGCCAGATGTTTTTCAACTCTTTGGACGGCAAGATTGGTAAACGTGAATTTCACGGATTTGCCAATTCGTCGCCACTTTGGGAGCAAAATATTGTCCGACTGGTCTACGAGGAAAGTCTTGCCACGGTATTTACATTTGCGATACGTCTCGGGTGCTTTTTATCCGCTGAGAGGAACGGTTAAGTGTGTACCTATGCGAGAGATAAGCCATTCGGGAGAGGAAGAGCACGGAGGCAACGTATTACCCTCCAGCTCGTACTCGCGATGAAGTTTGCCGAGGGATGAAATCCGATCCATAACCCGTAACTCGCCGCTGGCTTATTAAGCCTATATTAAGTCCGGACGGTAATAAAATTTTGCGATAATTAAGACCGATCAATTACAGAGTTAATTACCGGTTGGTTAGGCGGGGGAGAGGGAAATAGCGGAACGCCTTGCGCCGACACCGCAAAGTCTGCCCACCTCGAGAATATCCGTCTCCCTTAACCCTGCATAATCCGTGGCTGGCTTGGTTCTCGCGTGCGCTCCGGATGGCTTTTGTCCTGGAATCGATATCGGCAAAAACGGACGCGCCGATTAATGAAGATTCGAGACAGCCGATAGTTGAATTAAACGCATAGACAAGGAATCAAAGACGGCGATATCGAGGCGAGCGAAGAAATTGACATATTGGCGAAGCGTCAACGTTATACGTGAATACCCGCTCGATTCGGCGTCAAGCTCAGCTTCGAGCTCAGCGTCGAGCTCAGCGCGTCACTCTGAACAGATTTCAATATACCCTGATGTATTTTCCGGCTTTTAATGAAGCTGATACCTTTGTGCCTTGGATTTATTGGAGAATTTTGCGAATACGGTATTACAGCGAGTGATAGGAGCTTCAAGTTTTCAAGAGGGAACAAAAAAACAGGTTTGCAGCGTGCCCTTTTTCATTGCCCTCTTTCTCTCTTATCTTCGTTCGCGACACGTTGCGAACTCTCTTTCTTTTTCGATTCTCAGTACCTTTCAGCCCAGTAGCTCTTCTGTTGCACGACGGCCTTTATCGTATATTTTAACGAAAAACCGATATGGGAGAGAGAGTGAGTGAGAGAGAGAGAGAGAGAGAGAGAGAGAGAGAGAGAGAGAACGGGAAGCGTTTGAAACAAAAGCACCCTCGACGCGTCAAGCCCGCGAAGCGTCCGTCCGCTCATCCCCATCTCGCCATTATCATAATTTTATTCAGAGGCGAAAAATCAGTCACCCCCGGAGTCCATGGTAACCTTTCCCTAGTCGGAGCTTTTGCCTTCGTTGTCGACTATCTCGGATTCTCATTCTCCACTCGATCCGGGTCACAATCAAGCAGCGTTCGTTCATTGTTCGAAATTTCTACCGCTCTCTCCCTCCTGTCCCTCTTCCTCTCTCTGTCGACTGTAGGACTTTCCTCCCACGGCTGACACTTTGACCAGACTCCGCACTCAGCCCCCATCCCTTTCTCGATGAGGAGCAGTGAATTATTTTCTCCTATGTTCTCCATCAGCAAAAAGGCCCAGTCACGAGACATCGGATGGACCGTAAAACAACAGTTCGGCAATGTTGATGACACTCACGGCTGGCTTGATTTGCATATTCCGCCATCTCAGCATAGGAGTAATAATGACATGGCCTGATGTATCATCGGTCGGTACTACCTCCCACCTACGCGTTATATCATCCTCGGCTTCTGTCATTTCAGCATAGGAGAAATGACATGGCTTATTGAATCTTCGATCGATACGTCTTCCCAACTAAGCGCGATGTCATCCTCATCCCCACAAATCCTCCCTGTAGCTTGAGCTTGCTTCGCTTAAATTTTCGGCCATATCAGTTCATAAGCTAAAGTCTGTCCAGAGAGGTTGACATCGCAGGGCTTCCAGTCCACATTTGCGCATATAAGCATCGGGGCGAGAATGCAAATCCTTGCAGGCTCAACGCGTCTACTAAATCCATTTATACACGTACATATCCCCATGTATATTTTCCCTGATACACAAACATCAGGAAGGCCACGTCTTCGTGGGAAAGTGCAGTGCTCATCCCCCCCCCCCCCCCCCCCGGCTATCAGCGAACGTGGAAATTGACTAACGAAAAAATTCGAAGTGCTTTGCTACTGCGGGTAGATTTCCAGTTTCTGCTTTCGCATACGAGGCAAAACCAGGTTTATGAACGTGGGAAACGGTTTTATCTCGGTAAACGTTTGCCATTGGTCGGGAAAACTTTACTCGCCGTTGTGGCACTCCTGAATCTCCGGGCTGGCTGCTCAACAGAGCCCGGAGTAGTTTCGTTCGCGTGTGTGGAACGTACCAATGTGAACACTCGGTCCAGTAGACAACGCTGAATAAAGCTTGTATCTCCGACCCATCCACGGGTTACGAGGCATTCATGTTTTTTGCTCGTTTGTATGATACTTCTACCAGCGTCGTTCAAGCTCCACTGGCTGAGGAAGTTGCCAATCAGGCTAATCCATTCCATCATCCTACTGGTATGGTGGTTTGCCATTAAGTGGCAATCACCTACTGTGGGTTTCACAATGAACGGTATTTCGGTTATTTCGAAAACCTACTTGACAGTAAACTTCTACATCGATAGACGGATCTGACGAAGAAGATCGAGCATAGGCCCAGCTAGTGCCGTCAACTCGCGGCGCATTGTACTCGTTTCCGAGATTAGCATCGCGGCGGAATTATCATCGAGGCTAACGAATCCTAGGACGGAGCACCGCGAAGTCGCGTACATGCCAAGAGAGCCGTATCAGCGTCCTCATCCGAGGTACCCACTCGACCTGTCTTCGAGAGTGGAACTCCCGCTGGCAACAGCCTCAACAAGCTCGCGATGACTCGCTTGGGGGTAGGATTAGTTCCGCTTGCTGCGGGTCTCTGCTACACGGGTGTCAGTGAGCTAGTCATGAAACTGTGCAACGATGACTCGACAGGCCAATTTCGCAGAGTCATCACTCCATACCCCCAACCACTCGGCTTCCCTCTCGGTAAATGTGCAATCTTGGCGTTTCTATCCAGGTAACTGGGGGGGGGGGGGGGGGGGTGCAGGAGAAAGCTTCATGACCGGGTTTCCGTGACAACGCATGTCTAAGACTGAGAAAAACCTTGGCTGCATCAACGGGACGAGGTCGAAGGGCTCCTCAAGGTAGAAGCCCCACTTGTCGCGAAACGTGACCAATGTGGCGAAGTCTCTCCGCGATCAATCGGAGCCGCGCTACACGTCCTGAAGGGTCTAGATCCGGCGAACATCACACCGCTTACAACATTGTCGATTGTCCGTTGGAACACTCGTCGCGTTGCACCGGCCACGGAATGTCCTCACGAGCCGTGAGCTGATACCCAATCATTCCACCGGCTATCAGCCTCCAAAGAGAATCTTTTTCCAATAAGATTTTTCAAGAATCGCCCGTCTGCTCTTGCTCGTTCACCCTCGCGGAAAAGTCTCGTTCGAGCGGTACGTGCGGAGCGTACTCATCGCGCATTGTGGTCGACGACTTTTCCCGTTAGCCCTTTCCCTTTGTCAATTGTGGGAACACTTGGGATCCGAATAATGCCGTTTCTACAGCCTCGTCCCTAACGAAACGTTAGCTCTTACCTTCAATTCCTCCAAGCCGTGTACATTTTCGGAAAACCTGCGCCTAGAAATCCGGGCAATTGACGGATCGAAGTTTCTCGCATCCCTCAACAGCTGTTGGGATCCTGGCTGATTCGAGTTCGGGTTTGAAGACACTTGAAGTGCCATTCGGTCTAATGAGTTTGGTGTGTACTTTTAGCCAAACGAAGCGAGTGCGCCATTGTCGCACGATCCGCTTTTTCTCATCCGCCAAACTCTACCGCCAGTCCGATTGGATTAGCGTGCACGTAACTATCGTTTCGCGATGGAAACCAACGGAGACGGGGTGTCATCCGTTTCGCACTCACGTTGATGACGCTCCGCCGCCGCCGGCTTCTCTCCCCTGTCGATTAATCTTCCACGCGGGACAATCGAATGCGGTATAAAGCTCATTCGACTCTTCGCGCTCCTTCTTTCTCTTATCTAGTGGCGTTATACATCGAGAGCTCCTCCGCTGATGAACTCTGCTGTATATTCTCGCGCTTGATTTCATCGGAAATCTCATCCACCCGGATCAATAAGAAATGGAACAAAAAATGGAAGAACAAACACAGAGAAACTTGCGACCATGCGTGTGCTCATAACGGAGATTAATCTGCATATGAAATAGAGCCGCGCGGCATAAGCACTCTACGAGTACACACGCGACTCCTCGCTAATTCTTTTTCTCCCGACCACACCATCGTGTCCTGTCTATACACCGACGTTTTTTTTTTCCCTCTATTGGAACAACGCGCGTGTGCCAACGTTGATTTATGAATTGTTGGCCTCGTATGCATACCGCATCATTTGCTCTGAGAGAGGGAGAGAGACATAGAGAGAGAGAGAGAGAGAGCTTCTCTCTTGTTTTCACTCTCCCCCGATTTCCATATCGTCGTGTATGAATACACGGGCCCCATATATACAATACACAAGTGCTCGCCAGGCGCATTGTTCTCGTAATTTTTTTTCTTTCCTTTTTTTTTAATTCGCAGCATCATACGCTGTACGTAGACCCGCACACAGCGTATTTCCTGTCTGCTCTTTGCTTTCGCCACGGCGCGGATTCTTCCCCACCCACTGGTCGGTGTATACATACGTGTGGGTATTAATATATATGTGCATGAGTCCGTGGATGTGTGCAAAATTTATTCCAGCCTTGCAGTTCGCTCATCTGACTAATCATGCGGGGCTCATAATGATTCCATATTTCCGAGAGAATAAACGGAAACGTTTCTCTCTCTCTCTCCATCTTTTTGTCTCTCTGTCTCCCTCTCCATTAGTTTGTGTTAATATTATTTTTTTCTCATCCTATTTTGTTGAGTTTATTGACTTAATCTTGGGTTTATCATATGATTTTCGCTTATAGCGAGCAGCTTTGTATTCCAAAAGTTGTTTTATTTCGTTCTTTTATTTTGTTTTTTTTTAAGTTTATTTCGTTATTTGATTTTAGTTGGATTAAAAAAATGTCGTTTTCTAGTTAATTTTTGTTTCTTTTCATTTTTTTTTCTATCTCATGGCCTCTTATATTGTTTATTTTCGTTTTATATAAAAATGTAATTTCTTTCATATCTGTTTATTGTTTGTTTTATATCGGATCTTCATTTCTGTAATTTCTGTTGATATTTTTTCTTATTTCATCTATATTGTTATATTTGACCGAGAGTTTACTGGAGCAGAATGAACATTAATATTCCATCAGTCAATCGTTCTCTCTCTCTCTCTCTCTCTCTCTCTCGCCCACTCCCTTACTTTTGTGTCTTCCTTTCTTTATGAATTTTTGTTAATATTATTTTCTTCCCATCCGATTGTGTTAAGTTTATTGCGTTACTTTATGATTCGATTTTGTTGATATCGAGTAGCTTTGCATTTCCAGGAGCTGTTTTATTTCGTTCTTTAATTTAATTTAATTTTCTATCTCATGGCATCTTATATTCTTTATTGCTGTTTTATATTAAATATTTATTTCCTCGATTCTTGTTTATTTTTTATTTTACATCGAATCTTCGTCGCTTTAATTTCTGTTGATATTTTTTCTTATTTCATCCGCATTTTTATAGTAGCCCAAGAGTTCACTGGGGCATAATGAACATTATCAATCAGTCAATTAATCTCTCTCTCTCTCTCTCTCTCTCTCTCTCTCTCTCTCTCTCTCTCTCTCTCTCTCTCTCTCCTCACTTTTTAATTTTATTGTACAAAGCGTGACAATGTTCTGCCGGGTTACTTTTTGATCCTGGTGCACTAATAAATATAGTCTAATCTTTAAGCCCTCTCCCTCTTCCCTCTCACTCTGTCGCTCGTCGAGGATCCGATCACCTCCACAATCGCAATCCATATTTTGCAACCCTGACTGAGGAAAACCACCACGATCTCCGGAACCGACAAAGTGGACCAATCATCAAAACGTTTACCCTCAATCAAGCTTGGCTGTACGGTCGATGACGTCCTATGGATAAAACGTCACGGGTCAAATTAATGAAAGAACAAAATTACATCAGAATTTCCGAATTTTCCTTTCTTCCTTCTTTACCGTGCCAGTCTTCGAACAATGTTCAATATCGCTGACGCGTAACCCCACATTCATCAGTGCCTTTCGTCGCGTCACGCTCAGGCTCGCGAAACAAAAAAGCACGTTTAATATTCGGTAATGATTTTTTGTTATTTTGGGAGTTTTTGTTTTAAACGCCGGCCACACGCTTATGACGTCTACCATCTTTCCCGGTGCAGCATCCGCAAACGAACTCCATTGTTGTCTAGCCAGGGAAGAGAGGGTCGTTTGTTGTTCGTTTGTATAGCATTTTACACCCCGTACCATCCCAGGGAGTCCCCGGGACGTTACATTCATCCATAGAAGGGCAGGGTTGCGACGCCGGATGCGATCCCCTCCTCTCCCTCCAACTTAACTTTCCTTCCATCTCGCCTCTCACTCTCACTCTCTCTCTCTCTCTCTCTCTCTCTCTCTCTCTTTGGGTGCGCGGGTGCGCCATTATTAATATTTTTAATTAAAGCCCCATAAAGAATTTCGCTCGGCGCGGTCGCGCGTCACGCTGTGACCGCGCGTGCAAAATTCTTTATGGGTTGCGCGACCCAGCGCCCGTCCGGCACCCTCGAGATAAAGGCTCGCAACGATTTTTTTTTGCCTCCTTTCTCTTTCACTCTTGACCGGCAGCCTGGGCTTCTGGATACATACGGTTGCCGTAACGCAGGGCTGGCGCGACACTCGAAAGCGACGACGGCGAATACGCAACATGCCTATAGGGTCTGCCACTGTCGGTACACCCTTGGTAATTAGCGTTCTCTTTCATTGCACGTCGATCACTGGCTTTTCCATTCGCACGACACCCTACGCTGCCGTTTCACCTTCGAGGGTCGCGAATCCGTACATTTCACTTTGCGAATTTCTTTTCGAACTGCCGAATATGAAAAGCTCCGAAACGTATTTGGAAACGTATTTTATTTTTCTTCAAACCCAAACAAACCGAAGGAATGCCAATTCGCACGAGAACAAACAATGCCAACCCAAACAAATACATACCATTCAAACCCAAATAAGTTAAAATCAAACCAATTCAGATAAGTCCACCCAAAACAATTCCAACTTATAAAAATCCAAAGAAACTCGAATAATTCCAACCCAAGTAATTGTCAACCAAACAAACTCAGATAAGTCTGACTCAAATAATTATAGGATAAACAAATCCAAACAGTTTGACCCTGAACAAACACAAACAATTCCAACGTATAAGAACCCAAACAAACTCTGAACATATGAACATAGGAATGGACAAACAAACCCAAACAAAGACCATTTTAAGCCAAACAATTCTAGCATAAACAAACTCAAACCATTCCACTCTGAACAAACCTAAACAATTCCAACGTATAAGACTCCAAATAAATTCAGATAATTCCAACCAAAACAAACCAAAACAATTGTGACCTAAATAAACCCATGCAATCGAAATCTGAACATATGAATAGACAAATAACGCCAAACAATTCCATCCCAAACAAACCTAGACAATTCCAACTCATACGCACCCGGAAAATTCCAACCCTACCGAACTTAGATAACTCCAAGCCGAACAATTGTAACGCAAATAATCCCAGATAATTTCTACTCAAATAAATGAATGGACAAATAAGCCAAAACAATTTTAACCCTAACGACTCAAAATACCCGAATATCCACAAATTTGTTTACTTTTGGATTGTTCTTGGTAAGGAGAAATTATTCTTTCTTAAAAAAATCATCGTCAAAATGCCAATTCATCCGAAAGTAGGCCCTCGACTCATAACTTGGAAAAGGATTGCCGCAGCCTCCCAACGAGTACCTTGCCAACATGATCTTCCGAACAATTTGCATACAAATTTCCATGTTTATTCATTCACTCGTACATCTTGAAGATACGAAAAACTACCTGCGAACTTATGGGCGAAACTACTTCTCGTATTTCGAGAGATAGATAAATCCACTTTGGGATTGGGTTTATTCCTCGTCATGGGCTTATACATCGTTGTTTTCCTTTCCATTTGGCGGTACTCGGTGAATTCCTGTAAGGTGCCTTTATTCATCTGTCTCGCGAAATTTGCACATCGGGAAAGCCCAAACTCTAAGAGCTGAAAACACGTCAAAAACGGTAGGCTGTCAGAACCCCGAAAGATCGTCAGACATGTTGTATTAACGAAATCTCACTGAATGGAAAATTGAGTTGTCTTTGGGTCTAGACAGATTTTGCTATGAACAGATGGCGTTAACCACAGCTTCCAATTGAATGAAAAAGGAAAAGAAAAAGAGCACCTACGGCCAAAAGTTAACGGCCGAGCGTCGACTAAGAACTCATTGGGGCAAAGATGAATAGGCGTTTGTACTCTCTGCAAATAGATGGAGAGACGTTTTGCATTCATGACCAAGTGGCGAATGGTATTCATAAGTTGGCGAACGCAAAACCACGAGCTGTTCCGAGAGTCTGGGCGAAGAGAAGCGAGCCATGAGGCGCCAATGTGTTTCTCATTGGTATTCAATAGTGCAACTGTTTGCCACCCTCCGGAATTCAATGGCAAAGCCGAACACCCCTATCATCCGCAGCTCCCCATTCATCATGCCCCATTTCTACCGCTGGATCCTTTTAATGTCGAATTAATTGGCATTTCTATCCCTGACCTGGAACCATCGCCAGTCTTTCGATTCTGGCGGTTGACGTGTTTTCCATTTCGTCTAACCTACAGTTCGCTGCATCCTGTCGAACTCGCCGATGTCTTACAAGCCAATCTGAAACGCGTTGTCTTTGAGACCGAGTTTCGCGAATGGTTTTTACCGCTTTGAACACGAGACAGAAAATTTCTATACCGGCTACGCCAGGCGCGACGAAATGAAGATACGATACAAAGCCGGGATGGAGCGTCAAAGGATTGCCGGCGACGCAATTGTTTTCCGCCCTAGGTGACAGAAGGGTGGAGGCGCAAGTGAAAACCAGTGCTCGATGTCAACAAACTTGTTTCGTCACTCGCGACGACACCAAAAGCTTGTCTCAATTCACATTTCACATTTCCCAACTTCCGTCAGATGAGATTGCCTCTACACGTCGGTGGAAGCGTTTCTTCGCAAGTTCATTGACAAAAGATTGACAGCAAGCTCGCGTCGTCTTGTTCAACCCTTTTCATCGCACCTTTCGAGGATCTTTCGCCCGCCGAAGCTCAGCTACTTGCCAAGTCAATTGCAGTCTCGTTTCTCGATGAACTACCGTAAAGTTGGATCTTCTGTTGGGATTACGCTTGGCACTTCAGTCGCTTCTCTGTCGTCGCTTGTCGCGGTGGAACGACAAATCTTTCTTGAGAACCGAAAGAACGCAGCGTTTCCGCGCTTGTACCACTGCTAATCGCAATTTCATTGCACCTTCTTTTCTTCCTCTCTTTATTTCTTTGTCCAACAGGATATTTCCAGCAGTTTGCAGTTTCCCCAGGCCAAATGCCGCTCTCTCGGTCGGAAGCGGAATCTCCCGTACATTCTTCATCTACTCGAATCACGTGTAAAATATTCGCCGAGTCATTATTCCTTAATTTAAGCGGGAAAGTTCTTCGATCTATCAAGCTATTTTCTTCCACCTTCCCCGCTCGCCCCGTCAGTTCAACTTTTTAATAGCCAGCAGAGAAAATTTTCAATCAGTTGTTCCGAGTAAAAAGAAAAGTTGTACAAGTGGAACGAAGGGTTGTTCGCGCTTTATAAAGTATGAAACACCAATCTACCTATCGGGTATAGGGATGGGGCTTGGGTGGGCGTAGCATCCCTCGCTTCCCGTCGGACTTCTCCCTCGGCAAGACTCTCCTCGCGTTTTTATCCTCCCGGAGAGAGAGCTTTCCCTAAATAGAAAAACATTATTGCTTGTGAGGGGTTGGCAACATCCCCCATAGCTATAGCGACGATCAGGCTCGGTGGTGCAGGAGAGAACGCCAGAGGATACGGGAAAGCAGTGGAGGATGATCGCCCTCTTCTTATATGCATATCTATCCGTATATATTGTGGAGAAAAGTACGAGTTGCCTGAAAGTTTTTGAATCAGCGGTTTTGCCAGGTTGTACACATAATCCGTGACCTCTTCCCTCGTTCCGCATCATCCGCGGCAATGGAGTGTACCCTGATTCCCGGATAAGTTCGGCTCGAGTAAGTGGACTTTGGTGTTTCCTGGGCAATCTCATCAGGAAGTATGATTTCTTCCTCCGGTATCGTGGTGCATGGTATGCAAAGTTAGCACCGGACAATGGAATAACAGCAGGGTAGACTTGACTTGCTTGAGGTCAAATCGAAGCATCAATGAATCCCTTTCCGTCCTGGATCTTGACTGGGGAAGCTTTCTCTGGTAACACGATAGGGTGGCCAGCCTCAGCATTTTTTATGGTGAAAAAGGGAACGATCGTTTGCATGGAAAATTTCAAGAAGCCATTTGCCCCATTGGCGAGATGGGGAACCCCAAAAAAGGGAAGCGACAGGAACGAATATCGCATGTACCAGCTGTCGGTAGGGAAAACGAAATGGAGCTGCCGCGATCGCATAGGGCGAATATAGTGGAAATAAGAAGATATAGGTACACAGAGATGTTGACAGACAGTGACGGGTACCACTTTATCCGCGACACGGTTCTCCGCTTACCGCAGCCACCGTCGTGGCCTCGGCCACAGTACGAACTCACCCCCTACGCGACCGCGAGCTATCAGGTCCTGTACTCGATCCGACGTTTATCCTTCTCGCTTCTCCTCCTGGCAGTTCATCCCCGGTGGTAGTTTTTGTCATCCATCGTCTCATTCCGTGCTGTCTGTCCTAGCTGTACGATATTTTCGCCTCCTTTTGTCCAGGTCCTTCACAGTCTGCTGCCTTGTCACCATTTCCATTCGCTCTTGATTCCCACTCGCATGGGAAACTAGATGAGGGTACAGTTGGCGGGCGAGGGAAAATGTGTCAAGTGCAAACGAAACGCCGCACTTTTTCCATATACGAAAAGGAATGACGGAGAAATTCTAAGATTTTCCAGAAAGCAATGCCTCAGATGGATTCGCTACATAATCAACTTCCACATTGTCCTGTCAGGGGTTGAAGCACCCTCAGGTCGCCCATCAAGTTCTCGCAGTATGGTTTTCCAGGATTAACCAAAAACTCCGCCAGTTGGATGTTGATCTTTCGCAAGGATACGTCCGAGGAAAGATGCCATCCTGTTGGCATGGATCTGTTCCTTCACTGCTTTGAAGATCCTTGGCTGGTAACGTCACTAGCGTTCGATTCCCACTTGCAGGCCTGATTCTCTCTCCCTCTCTCGTCGTCGCCCCTTCTCTTCTCTCACTCGTTCAACCCCCGTCTCGAGTAAACAATAATCATTCCCTGTAAACAGCTTGATAACGAGAAGAGTCTACTCGGGAACGAGAGGCGGTGTTCCGGTTCCTTCATCCTCGTATTTTCGCCAACGGCTTCACTCCGGAATCTCTTTCTCTCGTGTACACCGCTTCTCGTTTAGTGTCGTTCTTGCTCGGGTCCCCTCCGAAGCCGCGATCCGGATTCACGAGTTCTTGCAGCGCGTTTCCCGGGGAACGCTTCATTTTAAAAACATCGGTTATGCAAAGCGATGCAAATGGCACGCTCTCGTATTTGGAGTGTAAACAGCGAAGGCGTCTCGACCGCGGCTAATGACGTTCGCCCTCCAGCTCTCTAGGATGTGCTCCCTCTCTAGCTTCCTCATTTGCTTGGAAGTATCGCCACCAGGAGGAAGAACTTTACTGGAGGCTTTTATCCAGTCGCAAGGAGCTCGCGACCCATGCACAGAAACAGGTCACACGAGTGATGAGATAGGAAACGAGCACTCGGGTTGACGTTCCTCATTGCCACTTTTGTGGCAAGCACGGTCTTTGGGATGCAGCATTTTTTATGACTTCGATAAGGTTTTTCCAACCTTCCAGATTCCTTTGTCTTTAGGTATTCCCTGGCTTGAAAATCTGTGGACATTGTTCGGCAAATATGATTCCTAAGCTACCGAAGTGGTTGATGTCTTCAATTCATCTTTCTTTCTTGGAATTTTTGTGGAAAGCCCGCCCCGTGTGGTGCAGCATCTTCGAAGATTTTGGTATATTTCTTCCAACCTTCCAGATTCTTTTGCCTTTAGGTATTCCATGGCTTGAAAATCTGTGATGACAATTTGTTTGACAAAATTGTTTGACAACAAATTGTTTGACAAAAATGATTCCTAAGCTACCGAGGTGGTTGATGTCTTCAATTCATCTTTCTTTCTTGGCATTTTTGTGGAAAGCTGTGTGGTGCAACATCTTCGAAGATTTTGGTATGTTTCTTCCAACCTTCCAGCCTCTTTCCTCTTCACTTCATGGCTTGCATCTCGGTTGACATCGTCTGGAAGAGATGACTCCTAAGGCACCTAAGTGGTTGATATTTTTTGGCATTTTCGTAGAATGTCTGCTTTTTGTGGTGCGGCATTTTTAAGACTTCGATAAGACTTTCCTCGTCACTTCGTGGCTTGCAAATCTGTTGACATCGTCTGGAAGAGATGACTCCTAAGGCACTAAAGTGGTTGATGTTTTTGGCATTTTTGTAGAATGTCTGCTTTTTGTGGTGCGGCATTTTTAAGACTTCGATAACGACTTCATCTGCACTTCATGGCTTGCCAATCTGTGGAGGTCGTCTGGAGGAGATGGTTCCTAGGAGACCTAAGTGGTTGATGTCTTCAATCACTGGCCAGCTGCCTAGGCTGGAGAGGTGGCAGTTTGTTGAAAGGAAGTTGAAGAGAATATCGATTCTTCGGTGTCGCTTTGTTTTCAGCACTTTGCCCAAAGTACAAAAAGCTAAATGATACGAAACTTTGATGACTGAACGGCGAAAATCGCGCTACTTCCGATAAGTACAGCCTGAAGAACACTGAGCGAACAAAAAGGTAGAAACTAATCCAAAACTGGATGAAGGGCCTCCGCTTGAAGATCTTTAATCGTCAGGAGGGTGCCTCAAGTGTGGCTAGTCCAATTTGTAACTTCCGGAGTGAGTCGGGAAGAGAAGTAGACAGGGAGAGGGAGACAGTTGGCTACTTTCTTAAGCAGCACGCGGGTCCAAACCCTTGTACAGCTTCCGTCGGCAAATAACCACTTTTTTTCCCCCCCGAGAAAACGTAGAGATGGGGGGCGAGAACCGGAGAGAGAATCGGCGCTCCGGGGATTTCCGCGGCCTGAAAAAGACATGCCACGGCAACTCCGGGTGAAGAGCTCGCTGGCTTTATACCGCGTTACGTTTAAATCTTCTCGTTCCATTTACATTCGGAGATACTTGACCTCCATTCCCAACGAGTGGCTCGCGAAGAAAAGTTGCCTAGGCGATCCAATATACGTATACACGAAGCGAACTCGCGCACTCAGTTGCACTCGGTCCGAGGGCACATGCTGTCACGGATTCCGCGATGCAGCTGCAGGGCTTGGGGGTGAGCAGGGAAGTCTGACAATAAAGGACGAGGAAAAACTCGCGACCCGGCTGTGCAGCTTGCTCGTTCAACCATACGGATATTGAGGCACATGATTTCCATGGAAATTGATGCTAATTAGTTGCAAGCGCAAGAAGATGCAAGGAAAAAGGGATCTTCGCTGGGCGAACCTGTAACAAAAATGGTACTCAGTCTGACATCCGAGATTAGTCCGTTCGAAAACCGGCACTTTTTGACAATTTTTTTGCAGGTCTTATCGTCAAGTTCTAAAATAATTCATCATGCGTCATTTATTGCTACTTCGACTCCGTGAACATTTTTTTCAACTAATTTAACAATAAATTATTTATGTTTATTTGGGTTGTTAAGGACGCTGTAGAAATTTTCCTACGGTGTGCACGACAACAAGACACCTAATGGCATTTTATTTGGATTCGTTTATTTTTTCGCGATATTACGATAACTCGCCCGGGGGTGGATGGTTCTAAAAAATCGAAGAAGATTCTTCCAAAGGAACTGTATATTTAAATTCGATCGAAATTTTCGTGTTTCAAAAACAAAACGCGTCATTAAATTTTAAAATTGAATCTGCTTTTTTCATGTCAAATTTGGCGCCTGGAATTTCTATAAAAAATGTTCTAAGTAATAAATGGAAAAATGTCTCAACAGACTACAGAGAATTATCTTCGAATTAGAAAAAAAATGGATTGAAATATTAAAAATTGTTCAAGTATAGCGTCTGGGGCGTTCATTAAAAAATAGATATACAAAATAGATAAATGCCTGTGACGTTCATAAAAAAATGGATATAAAAATAGATATAAAAATAGATAAAAGAAAAAAAACGAAATTAAAAATAGATAAATGTCTCGACAGACTGCAGAGTATCTATTTTCGCCCCGAAAAACCTGCATCGAAAAATTAAAAACTGTTCAAGTATTCTCCAGCCTGTCTTGAACCCTGTAACTCTGTCCCTAATTCAGGTTCCGGAATAATTTTTTTTTCACTCTCGTAAAAGTACAGAATTTTTTTTTCGAAAAATCCAAAAATCCTCATCGTTCGCTCCCCAAGCTAATTTTCGATAGTTAACTACCGATAAGGGGAAACTCTTACAGTTTGCAAACGCAATTTCGATGCATTCACCAGTGATGCTCGAAAAAAAAATCCTCTAGCGGCAGCTGAACCGATCGAAGATTTCACAATTTCTCGTGAATCGTGCGACAACGTCTCGAGTCGACTCGCAGTTATCGGAAGGCTAATGAAATTACCCGACATTACCCCGGGCATGAAAACAGTTGACTTCGCTTATCTATGCAAGGATAAGGGTGAGGAGGATTAGGACGAGAGAAATCGGGGTAAATCGGTGGTGAGAGATAGGAGACGTAGCCCCGTAATTCCGAGGATTTCCAAGACCAACTTTGCCGATTACGCGCCCGATGGAGTTACCTATATCGATGAGATTAAGTCTTGCGTTCGTCGCATTGTACGGTGATTCTCGCTGTGGAAAGGGGCCACGAAACAGAGCGCTGACAAAATAACCGAAGCCCCCCTGCCCGAACATTCGAGGCATCCAAATGGAATAATTTCGTATGAAGCTACAAATGCACAGGTGCATCGGAGATAGGTGGATGTGCGTCCAAAATAGGTCGGATATTTACCATCGGCCACGATTTGTTATTCAGCCGATATAGATATGTGTCTTCGAGGGATGAAGGCAAGGTAAGATGGGGAGGGTGGCGGGAGGTGGACGGAGAAACGTTCAGAGTACGATAACCTTAAAACTATTTGTACACGCGTGCATCGTTGGGAATTTACAGCCCGATGGTCTGGAGCATCGATAGGTCTGCCGTTTTGCTACCGGTGGTGAACATCGGAAGGATCCTTTAAGGGGTTATGTCTAGTTGTAAAAGTCGAAAAATTACTTTTTTCAAAACCAATATATTTTTACAATACGTCATCTTGTAAATGTCCCATGAAAATGACAAGGTGATAGGATCAAAATTGATGGATTTATAGGTGGTTATGTTGACGCCCGTCGCAACGCTCGGAGCGGTTGAAACTTTAAACACTTTTTTATTGAACGTACGTTTTAAAAGTCAGGGAGAAAAATATATTTAAAAAATACTGCATGAATCTTTCTCATTGTTTTGAGTTTTTTTTAGATGTAAAATTTAGTATTTGATCGAAAGATTTTTTTCCGTTTTGCGGAGTGGGAAGCAAACGCGAAGATGAACAATTGAATGTAATGGAAAAAGGCTTTTTTTAGGTGATGTATAATCGTAGATTATTCGCTGTCATTAAGAGGCAAGCTTGAAATTCCGAAAATGCTATTTTGTATTGCATTTTTTGTAGTTTGGAGCCTTGACTTTCCGTTTACACACTGGGTGATTCTAAAATGCTCACTTTTGCAAAATTTTCAATTTTCAAAGAACATTTACGAGAGATAATTTTTAATTTTTTGAAGGTCGATTATGCGGACATACTAAGAAGGCTTAATCTGTAATCTTGATTTTTTCGAATAAAAACCGACCAAAGGGCGCTTAATGGCAGGTAGATGAAGTACCATCCGAGTGGAATTGACCAGCTGTGTCACGTCCTGAAGGGACGTGGGCATATATTTTTAGATTCCCTCCTTTTTGCCTACGACAAGCGCAATAGCACGGGATGAGGGTAGAAAGGGGTAGTGCTTTAAATGAGTTAGAAATTAGGAAGTCATGCAGTGATTGGCATTTAGAAATAATCTGACGAATTTGTACAAACTTAACTAAAGGTTTATTACAAATAAGTGATCGGATGAATAAAATTATTTAACAGAAAAATTGACAATGGAAATAACGGTGAAGCCGGGGGAACAATCGGATTAACATAAAAATGAGATTTGTCGCTTACATTGGTCGCTGTGTTCGTGAGTGGATCAGTGTGTAGGTACGCTCGCTCGCAGATAAGGGTCTCGTTGACGGACGCCACGCTTAGCGTTCGGAAAGCGGTCACCAGCACCAGACTTTTGGGGCGCTGAGAGTGTTTATGTATATCCGCGTAGTAAACAGCACTTGAACTATTTTATAGACTCGAGGCCGCGAGAGTCGACTAACTGTTTATACGACACAACGGTCAAAACCCGAAGATGTATAATATTAGAAACTCTATGATACCGGTTCTACACTTCGAATTCTGTCAGAACAAGATTAAGAAGTGAATTTAATTTGATGGAAGATTTTGCGAGACTGATATCTGAACGCGATGGAAACTGTTGGAAGACTTGATCGGAACGCGGTGGAAACTATTGGAAGACTTGATCTGAACGCGGTGGAGACTGTTGGAAGACTGACTTCAGGAAGGAAGTCTTTCTTGATATGAAAATTAGGGGGGGATAAATTGTGGGAGAAGGAACTTTAAGGTTTAGCGTGATTGGTCGCGATATTCATGATTCGCAGAATTGATCTCGATCATTCCTTACATAGAATTTGCACGCGTGGAAGGTAGGAGACCTTTGTCCCGTGTTTCGGCGAAAAACGCGTGGAGTACAGAGTTCGATATGTGAGACCTAAACACTCTGGTGACTTCTCATATCGAGAAGTTTGTATATCGGACTACGCTGCGAGACCGGATGTCTTATTATTTAGTCGGAGTTATAAGTTCGGCGGAGCCGTCTAGTCTATGTTATGTCTAAATAATCTAGGGTCGAGGCTTCTCTTGGTCACCATGCGGATGGGATGGCGTAGGATTTCTGGAGTCTTTTGATGGAGCTGTTGGTTCATTTTTCGTTCGACAGCTCGTCTTGGAATATGCGCCTGAGAACGTGTTCTTGTTGACAGCCAATGCGATAGGAAAGTCGATGACTGTGGCGGTGCGGCTATCGTGTATATATCGCTGTTATTTGAATATGCGTGCGGAACGTACGTACGTTCCTTTGTACGCTGTTATTCCTCTTATTCTTAGATTTATACATTTAATAATAAACTTAAAAGGGCAAATGAGGATATTGGGAATAACCGAGAGAAGGCACATTCGCTAGGATGTAACAGCTGCGTCATAGTGTGGCCAGAGATAAGTGTGTCCACGGAAGGTTAATTTGCAACAGAGATTTTGTACGAAATCGAAAAAGTCACCGAGTTATGACGATTTTTGTGAAGGTTCAGATCGCCCATTGCACTACGGCGGCCCGGCTGCGATCTGCCGTTTTTTATTTTTCGTTTTTCTCGAAACTGTTGTATGCAACGATCGTATCTCAAAATCTATTTGTCCGATTCACTGTAAATTCAGACGGAACATACATTTTTTATCGTATGACCATATAATTTTTTCACGCGTTTATCCATTTGTCAATTATTGAAGTTATTGTTTATCGAAAATCAAACTTTTTAATTTTACAGTTTGCAATATTTGTAATTTTCAAAATTTCAAAAAAGCGTCCGGTTGTACGAAAGTTTTACAATTTTACTAAAAGCAAATTTTTTATTTTCCATTCCGGATCGCCCTACTTGCCAGAACCACCTACACCGATTGGTCATGCAGCAATGGCTGTACTTTGCTTAAGGGGTAAGGCCACTGTAAATTTTTTGAAAAATCGATTTTTTTTTTATTGGCTTAAAAAATAGTTTAAGTTTAAAATAAAAAATAGTTTAAGTTTCTCCGAAACTTCTTTTTTTAATTTTTTCCAATAAAAAACTATTCGCAAAACTTTAAACGCGTTTTTCTCGAAACATGGTTTTTCAAAATGGCACGCAGCATAACTCGAACAATTTTCATTTTTTTTACTTGAAATTTTAACCAGATGTGAACATTTACATTATCTTGAGAATGTCGATCGGAATTTTCAAGAACTTTATTTATTGATTTTTTATTAACAAAAAACTTGCCGTTTTTTTCGTCAAAAATCAATTTTTTTTTTCAAACGCACGCCAAATCCACAAAAATTCGATCGACATTCTCTAGCTATAGCCCTCTAGATTAATGGTTTTTTTTTTGTTCTAGATTCAAAAGTGCACCAGTGGTGCTGCGTGCCGCGGAGCCCTGGAAGCAAAACATGTCCCGGGAAGATAGCTGTGGAACCGCCATTTTTTTTTTACTGTAAAAAAATTTTATAATAAAGTTTAATGTATGCCCGATAACACCATTAAAAGTTTTTTTTCAAATACCTTCAATTTCGGGAGCAAAAAATTAGTGAAAAAACCTTTTTTTTTGGCCGTTACAGTGGCCTTACTCCTTAAACAGTAATAACGTCGCTGTTCAGCAAAAATTTGCAACGAAAAAAAAACTCAAACTTCGCAAGACTATGTATTAATTGTGTGTAAAATCTCGACCTCGTCATCCCAAAACGCCCATGAAAAAAAATTCTGAAAACCGCCCCGTCTTTTGGACCCCAAGTTCACGCACACCCGTTGACTACATAATTCTCATTGAAACATTCGGTAACCGCTATTTTTTCCCATACCATTTTAGTCTTCCAAATCTCACAGCGTGAAAAAAAAAGAATATAAAGTAATCTTGTACCGTAAAATGGGGCTACTTTGAAATTCATGGTAACTTTGACAGTTTAATGGGGCTACTTTGACAGGGCGCCAAAATACAGTTTAAAAGTGTGACGGGCGGCAGGTGCGAGGAATAAACTTGAACAACAATTTGTTGTTCAAGTCGATTACAAGGATGCTAAAGTTGATTGTAATGTTGCTCAAGTCGATTTTGATCTCAATGATAATTATAAGACTGATTAAGTGCCTATAATAGTACCCTAGGTACTTGATATTTTTATGTAAAATGTTTTCTTAAGGGCGGACACTACTGTAACTGCCCATTTTCGACGGTTTTCTTTGGATTTTTTTTTTTCACCGAAAGGAATCAAATACGTGGTCAAAAAAACTTTTAGGTTTTACAAGGTATATATTGAAGTATGTAAAAAAACAATTATTTGTCGAAAGAATACAAAGTGGCGGCGCACAAATCGCTACAGCGCTACTAGTTTTCAGTCAACCCTCTCCGCGGTACGCAGTAGAACTGTCGAAAATTTAATCCTGGAACTAAGAGTGTATTAGGTTCGTGAATTTCATTAGTCTTCGTAGTCACTACAAGGGGAAATTAAAAAATAATAAAAAAAAATTGAGATGAGTTTGAAAAAAAGTTCGATTTTTAGACAATAATTTTCATATCAATACATATTTTTTACAATTTTCAATTAATCAAAAAACGCACTTGTAGTCGACTGTTAAAGCAATCTAAGAAGCTACAGTTGAAATTAAAAGTACGATACAAATACGATACAATATGATTGGACGAAAATTGTTCAAGTGTTGCTGCGGGCCGATTTCAAAAACGTGATTCTGAGAAAACCATTTTTGTTTATTTTCGTGTAAATTTAAAAAAATAAAAATTTACACGAAATAAGTTAAATGCCTGCTTAATGAAATATCTTTTTTCCAAATCTCAAATAAGTAATCGAGTAGAAAAAAAAAATCGGGTCAAGCGACCTTTCTTCGGCCTGTCACAGTGGTGTCCTCCCTTGGTAAAGATGACAATTTGATTGTAAAAAATCGTTGTTTTTCATTTAATTAAATGTATAATGCATGAAATATTACATTTTTTATCAACATGATGCCAACGTAACCCTGAATCTTTGACATAAGTTGCATTTGAGTGCTCTGTCAAAGAAGCCCCGAACTTGGGGTTACTTTGATTATTTTAAAAAGTACTAATATATAAAATTGTAGGGGGTGGGGCTTGACTTGGTGGGTCTTGACTGTTTCAAACATTTGATCACCAAAGGAAACATTATTCTATTGGAGCCAAAAATGTTGGAATTTAGGATGTTAAAAAAAGTTACCTACAAAAAGCTTCCCAAACCAGTTCAAGGTAGCCCCGTTTTACGGTAATCAAGCAGATGCTCGTATCACACTCACCTACCGTACAGTCGATCGGTCTTTAAGGCGTTACCCCCACTTGTAGCGCAAAAAAGGCCTTTTTCATGATTTTTTTTAAAGAAAACTACAAAACTTTTTTAATCGATCAATATACCATCTTAAAGAACACATCTTGAAGAACTTTCACTAATTTTTTTATTGAATAATATTACATTGTTTAGTGGGAAATGGCCGTCAATGAAATAATGTTTTTATATACACGATTTGCGGTGACCAACATTGCGGCGTGGATCATCTGAAAAAAAAAAATGCGGATGGATTTAGTCAAATATAAGTATAAACTAGTCTTTAATCGAAGGATTTTAAAAAATATTCATTTTTCATAAAATGGCGGACAGTCAAAGTTAATGGTTCGATTTTAACGAAAAAAAAACGGCCGTTTTTTGGCTATAAAACGGGCATTTTTTTCGAAAAAAAAATCCATCGATTAAAGACTACATTTTTATGTATTAAATAAGCCTGCAAAATTTCAAGAAGATCGGTTCATTAGTGTTCGAGTAATCTTGGTCACCGACTTCAGAAATGCCATTTTTAGAAAAACGCGTTTAAAGTTTCAATTTCCGGTCGTTTACACAACGGATTCTTCTCTTTCAACGCTCATATCTCAGTCAATTTTGTTCGGATCGACTTGAAATTTTCAGGGCATATTCTCAGATACTTATACTTCAAAAAAATCGATTTTTTTCAAAATCGCAAGTGGGGGTAACCCCTTAAGGTATGGTTTTGCCTTGTTGGCTATAAAAATTGACGTTTTTTCACTATTTTTTTATGCGAAAAGTATTAAAAATGGAATGTTGATATTTGATATGTTGACTCAGCGGTCTTCATTGAACATCAAAATATTTTTCAAAGTTTGACAAACATGGTGGTGGGAGTAGGAGGAGCCACGTATGTCGGTGCGCGGGCGATGACATTCTTCACTTGCGGAAGTCCTAAGTACCGGACAGGTGATCCGAAGCAAAAAAAACCATACATATTTTTACTTTGTACTATATTGTGTATAAGTTGACCTAGAATCAGTTGACAATTGTCTGAGTTATGTTTCTGGTCAACTTAAAGAATGCAGTTTTGACATAAACGCTGCATAGCCAACATTTGGAAATAAATCGCTTCAAAAAAATTATTGTCTACCGTCACTGATATGCATGATAAACACCCTTTTTGTAATTTCGATTTATTTTGTAGTTTTTCTGAGAAAAAAAATCCCCAAACAGCCTATTTTTTCGGCCTCTAGAGTGGCCTAAGGCCGTAAGGGGAGTTATACACCTAGGAGCCGGAAAAAAGGTCATTTTTGTGAATATTTTCAAGAAAAACTATTTGAAATTTCGGATTGGGGTTTTAATTATCTAAATTTTACGACGCTCCAAGGACCATACAATATCCTTGTATATTTTTGATATTTTTAAATAAAGAAAATTAAACGTATTTTTGAATGTATATACATACATTCAAAAATATGTTTAATTTTCTTTATTTAAAAATATCAAAAATATACAAGGATATTGTATGGTCCTTGGAGCGTCGTAAAAAAATCTGCGTATACGGTACCCTCTGGCGTTTCTTCAAAAATCATCTGAAAAAAAAGATTATTAAATTAGATACTATAATCTAGTACTTGTCATAGCCGATTTTGAAAATATCGATTGATGACAAAATGGCGTACGTTTGAACATAAACAGTGATTTTTGGGCCAAAAATTAGTTATTATTTTGCCTATAAAACAAAAACTAAGTAACGGAAAAAAAATCCTATTACATATACTAGACAATGGTGTATAGAATAACCACAAAAAACCTCAAGGCAATCGGTTCATTGGTTTTCGAGAAATTTTTGGTACCGATTTGAAAAACGTGGTTTTGAGAAAAACGCGTTTGAAAATTTGTGAATGAATAAATCATAAAATTTGTCAAATTACATGGAATCATCGATACCAGGCCCATAGTCTAGGTCTTCTACGGTCGACGGAATGTTCATAGCTTCTAAATCCTCAACCCCGACCATCCAGGTGTATATCTCCCGTTAAGAAAATCTTGACAATCTCTTGCCACGAAGTCTCTATGTCACAACTATGTGTTTTTTTTTGTTATCAGCATTATCGAGAGTCTTTTTTGCCCGACATAATTTCGCTGGGATCTACGCGGGTCTTCGATAGGGATAATCTACGTGCGAAGGTGTACAGCTGACGGTGTCGGTGGCGAAGAAAAGCAGGGGTCCGAAAGAGGGCTCTCCATTGTGCGGGTGTAGAAAAGAGAAATAGAGGAAGAGAGAGGAAATTGCGAGTAACGCGTTTCTGCCTTTGTATCCTCGTTCTTGTGGCTCGAGGGTAACAACCGAACGGCAGCATTTCTCTCTACAGCTCTCCACCCCCGTTGCCTTTCACCCGAACGTTTTACCCCAGCCCTCTCTCTCTCTCTCTCTCTCTCTCTCTCGACGTGTCTATCATTTGGACACCTGGTTCGCGAATAATTTACGCGTATTCCAACGCCTTCGTCTTGGGGCTTTCAAAAGTATCGATCCCCGGCGCGTCTGGCTGGAAGACGAGTCGCCCAAGTCCTATCGAGCCAGTCCAGTACATTAATTATTTATCGAATAATGTGCACGTTGCCACAATTTCCGGGACCCCGATTCCTTCCTCCACAACTCACCCTTCCAACGCTTCCAACAATTGTCCATTACATTTGCCATTCTGTTTTTTTGATTGCAGGTGAGTATGACGCTGGCGAGTCTTGAAGACAAGGCGAAACTCGAGGACTCTCCGATTCTTGTTCGTACATAGATTCATCATTTGAACTCGCTCGGAAGTGTTTCAGAAACGTCGACTGGGGTGAGCTTTTAAGCACGTTTCTCCCGATTAGTACAGTCGTGCTGTATATTGGAATGGGAAAGAATTAAAAGAAGGCTAGTTTTTTGACAGGTGATTTTGTAGGTGCCACGGGTGCTAAAACCAAGTTTGCCTAAAAATCGGGGGGTAGGGTTTTTTTAGGGGATGGGGGTGGATCAATGCCAAACTACAACCCCCACGAGGTCGGCGCCGGGAGACAAAATGTTCAGAAAAATCCGGGTTTTATTTTTGTCCGTAGCGCCGAAGTCGTGGAAGTTAATTTTGGGGGTGAAAAAGTGGGATGAAATTTTGAAAAATCAGTTTTCATTCGATAACTCTTTAGGACAAATTCATAGAATTTTTGTTCAAATGGGAACGTTGTAGCCCTTGAAAAGACGCGTGGATCGAGTATTCGATCAACCCTCTCCAATAATATCTTCACCCCCAAAAGAATTGTTCAAGAATTAACAAAAAAATTGTTTATTGAATAACTCAAAAACAATCGATTTTTCGGGGATGGATCAAATGTACGAAATGTAGATAATAATTTTCTCTATATTTTCGTTCTTACGCACAACTTTTGAATTTTTGCTTTTTCGAACCCCTCTCAGGGGTTGAAAATTCAAAATGAAATTCTGGGAAAACTATTGACCGAAACTAAAAAGATACGAGTTTGGCGCTGTGAACAAAAATGTAGCTGAGGGTTCAAACTACAAATTCTTCCACGGCGGCGAATTCGTGCCGTCAATAGTTTTCCCAGAATTTCATTTTGAATGTTCAACCCACGAGAGGGGTTGGAAAATCAAAATTCAAGGGTGGTCTATAGCAACGAAAATATGGAGAAAATTATTCTCTACATTTCGTACATTTGAACCATACTCGAAAAACCGATTGTTTTTGAGTTATTCAATAAGCTATTTTTTTTTGTTTTTTAACCATTTTTTGGGGGTGAAGATATTATCGGAGAGTGATGATCGAATACTCGATCGACGCATCTTTTCAAGGGCTACAACGTTCCCATTTGAACAAAAAACGTACGATTTTTTTTCTAAAGAGTTATTGAATTAAAACCGATTTTTCAAAATTACACCCCACTTTTTCACCCTCAAAATGAACTTTCACGACCTCGGCGCTATGGACAAAACTAAAAGCCCGTATTTTTCTGAACATTTTGTCTCACGGCGCCGACGTCGTAGGGGTTGTAGTTTGGCATTAATCCACCCCCATCTCCTTCCATCCCCTAAAAAAGAACCCTACACCCCGATTTTTAGGCAAACTTGGATTTAGCACCCGCGACACCTACAAAATCACCTGTCAAAAAACTAGCCTTCTTCTAATTTTCTCCGATTCCGGGTTTTTTTCAGCGACAGCACGACTGTACTAGGTGCAAAATTGGAGAATTTTTTTGAGCAGTCCCCACATTCTATCACATCCCTATACGGTTTTGATAGGCAGTGCCGGATGTATACTTTTCTTAAGTATAGGCCACTTGACTTTGTGCCGCCCTTCCTATCTTAAGGGGTCTTCTCACTTTACACGCTAAAAAGGCTATTTTCATACGTTTTTGATAGGTTTATACTATAGATATTGATATAAAAGTTGTTACACTTAATAAACACACTTTGGAAATACATTTGAAAAAATGACTATGTATTTATGTAACCCAAACAATCTTTAAACGCGTTTTTGTCGGAACAATATTTTTCGACGGCTTATTGATAAAATTTTCGAAACTACTGGACCGATACCTATAAAATTTAAACCACATATTCTTTACAACTATAGCTATAGCGCACATCAAGGATTTAACATTTTTTTTATTTACTATTTTTTGCCAAAAACGGTGAAAAAACACGTTTTTTTAGTTTTTTTTTCGAAAAATCTTTGACATTTTGTTATTTTTGCATATATAAAAAATTGTATGATATGCGCTATAGCCATTAACATATTGAATCTGAAGCCGCTTTGTTTAATAGTGGCTTAATTAAATAAATAAATAATTTTTTAATGTATTTCGGAAGTGTATTTATTAAGTGTAACAACTTTGATATCAATATCTATGATATAAACCTATCGAAAAAATGCATGAAAATAGCCTTTTTGAGCGTCAAAAGTGAGAAGACTCCTTAATCGCTTGTATTTACCCAAGCCTTTTCAGGTGCCTCTAAAATTTACCGTTGACGTAGGAAGTCCACATTGGAATCCGCGCTATTTCTCAATTGACGTCATTTGATAATTTTTTATTTGAAATTTTCAACCGGAATTCGTTGGATCTCCCAACGAAAACTCGACTTTCGTGATCAGGTGCACAAATTTGTCTGGGAGCCCCAAGATTCACCCACATCTCTATGGGGATTTGTTTTGGACACCGTGCGTAGGGAGTCCTCATTGGGATTCAATTAAATTCTGCATTGCTCCCCGATGAAAGCCGTTTAATCATTCTCACCACGTTCGAATCGAAAATATGTAAAAAGTCACGAGAAAAAATTCAGCGTGTCGAAACGTAACCTGCACCCCTCGTGAGCGTGTACGTGTGTGATGATATTATGTCAAAAGTAAAGTAAATAACAAACGATAATTTTAGTGCATTTCCAGTGATCTGATTCAAATTGATTTATAAGATATACCTCTTTTAGCTATTTATAGTTTTTTCCGATGAAATTTATACTTTTAGGGGGGGGGGAGGCACCGCTATGACGAATTGAAAAATTGTTTTTTTTTATTCTCCCAAAGTATAACTATTCAAGAGTATGTGAAAAAATGTTCAAGTTAAAATATTCAAAATTTACCAAGTTATAGACGATTTAGTGAGATCAGGTAGTACAACGATTTACGTATACTAAAACTTTCAATCGCGTTTTTCTTGAAACTACATTTCTCGGCCCGGCCGGAATCATAACTATATTGTAACGTTGCGTTACGATATAGAGACTATCCGAGAAAGGTGAGGTAAGCGGGCTGGCGTAGCTCAGTTGGTCAGAGCAGTCGACCGGCAATCGAAAGGTCCCGGGTTCGAATCTCGGCCCAAAACGCACTGCATTTTTTTCGGATAGTTCTCCTGAGTTTTTTCGGGGGATCATAAATGGCGCCCAACAGCGGGCCACGGCCTCAGAATAATCAAGATAAAGATCGAATTATCGTTGATTGCCGTGGACAAGAATCCCCTCCTTGATAAGAGTCTCATTGAGCTAGCCCCTCCTTACCCTTCCCCCTTCCGTCCCGCAGACAATCCCCGCGTCTGTAGTTCCCCTTCCGTCCCTCAGACAATCTCCGCGTCTGTAGTACCCCTTCCCCCTTCCGTCCCTCAGACAACCCCGCGTCTGTAGTAGTTCCCGTTGCGTTTAGATATTAGTTTGGGCAAAAATTTCGAGTCGACCCTCCAGAGCCGGATCGACTCGGGCAGGGGGGTTTGTAACGTTGCGTTACGATATCTAGACTATCCGAGAAAGGTGATGTAAGCGGGCTGGCGTAGCTCAGAGTTGGTCAGAGCAGTCGACCGGCAATCGAAAGGTCCCGGGTTCGAATCCCGGCCCAAAACGCACCGCATTTTTTTCGGATAGTTCTCCTGAGTTTTTTCGGGGGATCATAATATATATATATTAGGAGTACAACTTTGCAGTGACCGTTTTACTTAGAGAGCCACTGCGGCCGAAGTAGTGGCCCTAGCTCAATAAAAAAGTGGCATTTTAAACTAGAGGCTCTGCCAATGTAAACAATTTTAAAAAGCTAACGGATACGTGTATGCATTATAAAGTTATTGGCACTCAAACATGGCAACCTACGAGCCGAATTCTCAGCATTTGCGGGAACTGCTCCAAAGACAACAAAGGAAGGGATTTTTGCACCGGATTGTGACTGGAGATGAAAAGTGCGTTTACTACGATAATCCTAAACGCCGAAAATCATGGGGACTGCCTGGTCATATTCCGTCATCGACGCCCAAACCGAATATTCACGGATCCAAAGTGATGCTGTGTATCTGGTGGGACCAGCTGGGCGTTGTGTACCATGAGCTGCTCAAACCATCCGAAACCATCACAGGGGAACTCTACCGACGTCAGTTGATGCGCTTGAGTAAGGCACTCAAAGAGAAACGGCCACAATTCAACGAAAGACATGACAAGGTGATACTGCAGCATGACAATGCCCGACCCCATGTTGCAAATGTCGTGAAAAAGTACTTGGAAACGCTGCAATGGGAGGTTTTATCCCACCCGCCGTACTCTCCAGACATTGCCCCTTCCGACTATCACTTGTTCCGGTCAATGGCACACGATTTAGCTGACCAGCACTTCGGTACTTACGAACAAGTCAAAAATTGGGTCGATTCCTGGATTGCCTCCAAGGACCAAGACTTTTATCGACGCGGGATTCGAATGCTACCTGAAAGATGGGCCGAGGTCGTAGCTAGCGACGGGCAGTACTTTGATTAAAAAATATGTAGCCACTTTTTTATAATAAAGCCTTAAACTTTTGAAAAAAACGGTCACTGCAAAGTTGTACTCCCAATAATTGTCCGATTTTCCATTAAAAAAAAACAAAAGTTTTTTAAGCTCCCGAATGTAAGTAAAAATTTCGCCAAAATTGTACTTTTTTAACACCCATTGTGTGAATTATTCTTTTCTTGAAAAATAAATGGCTAGGTACAACGAGAACTGCATTTATAGAGATAATAAAACTTTTTTATTTTTATTTCTCATTGTCAAGTTATCGATCCGGCCGTCAGACCACATTTTTATATAGAGACTCGTTTATACCACGACAACGTGGTTAATTTTTTATTTTTTTAAATAAAAAATCATACGACCTAAGTTTAATATATGCTTAACAACATACCTTTTTCAAATTCGAAAAAAATGATCTACTAGATAAAAAAAGTCGGGACAGCCTTTTTCAGCCCGTCAAAGTTGTTTCCTCCCCTTAGATCCACTCATTCAGTAGATCTATACATTTTATTTATGTAGAAAATTCACCGAACAAAAAGCGATGGGATCAATCGAGAATCGTATCGGATTCTGTTCGATGATGTGGGAATCGTTTAGGATTCAAACTGAATTCCTACATTGGACTCCCATCGTAAATCCCGATTAGAATCCAATGTACGAGCGTGACCATCATCGCATTGGATCCATATGAAAAAACGTCAAGCTCCCACTAAAACGACCCATCAGGAAGTATAGCGACAAGTATGGGAATCCAATTGGATCCGAAAATTGGATTCCAATGGGGAATCCCGATTAAAATCCAATGTACAAGCTAAAATCCATATACTAAATTGTCATGCTCTAACATTGGATTCTAATCGGGATTCCCCATTGAAATCCAATGTACGAGCGTGCCAATTTAGTACATGGATCCAATGCGACGACCCATTGGATCCCCATCAGGAATTTCAGCGAGGAGTATCTGAATCCAATTGGATCCCTACGGTAATTTCTTCCCGGGACTGTACGTCTGGATTTGCTCGACGAGATTTTCACTGCTGCAAATGCATTAAAAAAAAAAATTAATAATTCGACGAACTTTAATTCGGGCCCGTTCTCACCGCAATAATTTTCCGAAGTGCATATGAAGCACGTACGAGCGGCGATCAGGCAAAATTTCATTACTCGCGTTTATCAAGCGACGTATCGACGAGTGAAACTCAAACTCCATAATTTCCAGCGGGTTCACCGGATGTCAGTACGTGTCGTAAATTCGTCTGGTTTTGCCGTAGAATCGAGCGCGCACGTACCGCGTGATTTTTTTTTTCGAACCTACTCACAGCTTTAGATCGCGGCGATAAACGTCGTCTTAAGAGGATCGAACGAGGCTCCGAGTCCATGGACTCCTGATGCTGATAGAGGGGCAGGAAGGGGGAAGGGGCTGATTCGAGTCTTGTGGGATTAGCGAAGGTCGGCAAAATTATTCATGTCGGCAGAGAGAGGAGCCTGGGCGAACCACGGAGATCGGTTACGGCTCGTGTATGTACCCGTGGGATATTAGGCGAGAACAGCTCTAGCTCAGCGCTGCTTCGATGGCCTCTGTAATTTCACCACCGCTTTCCCGATGTCGTGCGTGTGTCGGTGCTTCGCAAAGCAAAGGGAGATGAAGAGAGAGAGAGAGAGAGAGAGAGAGAGAGAGAGAGAGAGAGAAGAAACCTTTGACTCTGGAAACTCGGTCAAGACGGGGTGTGAAGGACTCAATGGGCGAATTTGCATGCGCCACTCGCCCTTCATCCCCAAAGTCAGTCGAGGAGCTAAAAAAAAGTGCAAATGCGGAAACGTGCACAATGCGCGCATTGCCTTGCTCGTAACTTTACAAAATTTATAAAAAAAAACATTCTGCCTGGAAAGTAGACTGCTTGACTTGGTTTCTCTTGCGGAGAAAGAGGGTGGATGAGAAAGAGAGAGAATGTTATTTATTTCGTACTTTTTAGCTGCTGCTATCCAAGAGTACCGCTCGTAGACGTAAAACGTGCATAGACACTGACAGAACGAACATTAGAATATTTCCACAATAGGGGAGACCGGGGCAAAATGGTATAGCGGGGCAAAACGGCACTGGGGCATAATGGGATCGGGGCATAATGGGATAGCAAAAAATGAAGTTTCTTGGTGCTTGATTTGGGGCAAAATGGGACAGAGAGGAGTGGAATATCAAATTGGGGCAAAATGGAATCGGGGCAAAATGGGATACACAAAAATGAAGTGTCGCAGCCCGCTGAATTTGGGGCAAAATGGGATGACAGGAAAATTCATGCTTCGGCTCTATGAAAGAGCTGTTGAAACGTAATCTAATCTAAATGGTGCTTGTGGTTCGTTTCAGTCCACATATACGCAGATAATACGGACTGACCGATATATTTGTCGACACATATCCGTCGATTTCATGGGGAGCCTTTTCTGCGGGGGCTTATATTCGAAATCCAAGGAAGCCTGGATTCGTTGTAATTCATGCGAGAAATGGGCCCACTATTCATGTGCCCATGCTGACGATAACTTAATCGAGTACGTTTGCGACAATTGTGCCGATAAAAATTAGCTTAGTTAAATAAGCAATAAAAATTAAACATTGCCACCGTTAAATTATAGTATCGTAAGTAGAGTGTGACCCAAATATCGTGTAACATTCAATAAAACCTGTTTTCACTAATTTATTACTCATTTTTTACCCCTGCATTTCTTTCGTTTCTGCATTGAATTATTCCACTGTCCCATTTTGCCCCGATCCCGTTTTGCCCCCACCGCCTCTTTCTGAGGAGCCTGATTTTCTCCGGCCCATTTTGCCCCAGTCCCGTTTTGCCCCAATGACGTATTTTCCAGCAGTGTTGATTTTCACTATTCCATTTTGCCCCAAACCCGTTTTGCCCCGGTCCCATTTTGCCCCGGTCTCCCCTACTCCCAACCGAAAGAACTATATAAGTGTCAATGATAAAATAGGTAAAATATAATGATAAAAATAAGAAATGGAATAATCATAAACAGATGAAATGATAACAAATAAACAAAATAATAATGTATTTATCAATTAATAATAACAATGATAACAATAAATAAATAAACAAGACCTGATACGAATATACCTAGTTGATTGTTTATCAACTAGGTAAATTCGTGTCAGGTTTTGTTGCATCACCTAATTACTGCAACAATTACCTAACTAACCGTAAGAACTATGACTAGTATTATCCTCAATTGTGTAATATTAATAAGAATAATAATAAGCAATAAAATAATAATGAATAGGTAAAATAATCATTAATAAAGCAAATTGTAATGAGTGATCAGTTATTGATAATAATACATTAATAAATAAATAAAACCTAAGACAACTTACCTAATTACTCCAAGACTATTTACTTCACCCCAAGAGTAATTTAGAGAGAAATATTCGTTTATTGCATGCTCTGGGACAGAGTCCCCTAAGAACACCGTACAGAATACGATACAAAGTTTGGAACCCTCGAAAAATTGAGGTAAAGCAATAAGCAACCACTTCCCCAAATTCCGCACCTAGATTTCTTTTTATCGAGCAAAATTTCACTCTAGTCTCTCTCCCTTGTCCACAATTCGAGATGAAAATTGAGGACGGCGTTACAAAATTTCGATTGACATTAATTATGTGCTTGCTGATTACAATTGAAATGACAAAGAAGAGATACCCTCACGTATGTAAATTGCACCAAATGAACCCGAACAAACTACGACAGGTACATCACACCGCAAAAAAAAAACTGTAATTTTGCTCGAGCTGCGAGCGAGCACGTGGTTAACAGATATCCCAATGTTTGTACGCTCATTGTGTGTGTATGTATATATATATATATATATATATATATATATATATATATATATATGTATGTGTGTATATATATGTATGTGTATGTGTATATATATATATATATATATATATATATATATATATATATATATATATATATATATATATACACACATATATATGTATATATGCGTATAAGCTCACAGGATATGTACGATCGTGCGCTAAATTCGTATGGGAGTTTATACGTGTACGAAGAGTTAGAGGTACGAGGATTGTCGAGCGAGCAACCTAAATTCATTAATCATGGGGTCAACGACGAGCTTCGAGTTGTACGGCCACGCGCGTTCGAATCGAAACCCGTGTTACTACATACGGTAATGGATATATATGTATGTTGGGTCTAGTTTAAACTCGAAGCTGTTTCTCTTGCTTGGTTTCGCCTGCCTCTATTATATTCACATATATGTATATATATATATATATATATATATATTGCTGTACGAGTATAATAATTGTCTGGTGGTAATTGAGTAGGGATCGGCAATTATTGCCATTGACAGTAAATGAGTCCGGTCCGTCAAACACAAAATGCAGAATCGACGCCACTTCATCAAACGACATTGCGCATTATGACGTGTGAAATCTGTAGGAACGTTCGACATTGATTCCTCGTCACTGCTACTGACGATATCACCTTTTTGCGATTATTTTTAGGGCCTTGAAATTCATTGGTCGATGTGAATTAGAGGATGAAAAAAAGATTTAAGATTGTGAACAAGGAAGGTGAGTTTTTCGTGATTCCTTTTACCCTAGATTGAGGGATGGAACGAAGGGAGAAGGGATGGATCTCGCAAATTTGAACGAAGCTGCAGAGGGAGCGAGAGAGGGGCGATTGATTGGTAATGATAAACATTGTCTAGTGAACTATTGGGCAAACATGAAGGTACAGATAAAATAAGAAAAAGTGTCAACAGGAATTAAAGGAGGGCACCACTGTCACGGGGGGAAAGAGGGTCGTTTATTCGATTTTTTTTGTCTACTAGATCATTTATGTGGCATTTGACAAAAATTTAGTTTAACTTATTTCGTGTACATTTTTATTATGAAAACATTCAAATTAACAATGTTATGAAGATATAATAGAGCAACTATAAAAAATGTGGCCCAACGGCCGAAACGATGACTTGACAATGGTTGATATAAAAAAAAAGTTTTTTAATCTGTCTCAATGTAGTTCTCATCGTACGTAGCTGTTCTTCGAAAAAATAATTACACACAATGGCGGGTGTTAAGAAAAAGTGTAACTTCAGAATTTTTTTTATTGCATTGGGAGCTTAAAAATTAATAAATTAAAAGAAAAATGGCTACATTCACCGTTAGCTGCTGCAATTACGAAAATATTGTTTTCTTTAATTGAAAATCTTACAGTGATCGCTAGAGTTATAATTCCGGCCAGGTCAAGAAAAATCGTTTCGAGAAAAACGCGATTGAAAGTTTCAGTAAACGTAAATCGTTTCCCTACCTTTTCTTACTAAATCGCCCGTAACTTGGTCAATTAAAAATATTCTAGCTTGACATTTTTTTACATTTTCTTGAATATGTATACTCTGAGAAAATGCAAAAAAATCAATGTTTTACCTGTCACAATGGTGGCCCGCCTTAAAGAAAAGAAAATTTGACGAAAAACAAAAAAACAGAAATTAGAGAAATAACGATTCGAAATGAAACAAAAATAAACAATATAAGATGGCATGAGATGGATAATAAAATAAAGAAACAAATAAAACAGCAAATTTAAATACATAGTTGATATAAGCAAAAATGTAATCGTAAATCTAAGAATCGCAGAACGGGTCTGAAGACAAAAAAATTAGAGTTTTTCGTGATTTTTTTTTCATGTAAATAATACTCATAGAAATTTGTAACTTTTGTGTTTTTTATTTTATATTTTAAGTGTGCAAAAATATTTTATTATCGTTTTTTAATGCAAATTGCCAATCGTGTACATCGATGTTCAGAGGTAGTTGCTCAAAAAGTTTCTGCACTGCCGGAGTGCTCCGTCGCATTGTAATTGTCTGAAACAAAAAATTCAAAATGATTCTTAAAGGTAACACCCATTCGCTGTCGGTGTAGCAGGATTTCGGAAATATATGCAAAATTCACGAAAATACATTTGCAACCTCAAAGAAATGAATTAAAAATGAAAAATACAACCTTAAATTAATTTTTAGCGAAAACAATCATTCCGAACACAATGAGAAAGAAAATCGTATAGCTTTGAAATTTTCAGGGTTTCTTTGGAATACTTTGAGGTTAAAAAGTCACAATCAACATCCTTAGTCTCTCCATTATTTGCAAAATTATGCCAATATCCCGAAATCCGCAATTTTTTACCTCGTTTTCGATAAACATTCTCGCACGAATTTGTTTTTTAAATAAATTATTAACTATGACTTGTAAATGATACTTTGCAGTATTTAAAACCCTCCCTAAATTGTCTGCACGACCATTATTTCCCGAGTAATTAATTTCCAAAGTAAAAAACTGACTTTTTTGCTTTGAACGACGATAACTCGGCGAAAAATCATCGTACAAGGCTCTTAGTGCGCTCAAATTAAAGAAGATAAAAATATATAAAGAAGATTTTCAATGAAATGACTGAAAACAATTTATTGAAGTCCGTGGACCTCTTGAAAGTCATACAAAAAATTTGAAATTTTGTTTCCTGTGGTTTTCTTATGATTACTCAACAATAGCTAACGGTAAAAAATGTTGATCTCAAGATTTGAAAACTAGAAACCTAGAGCTTTAATTTGCTTTTCTACAAATTGCTCTGCAACTGTTTTTCTCCGAGTTACAGACTCTTGAAAATGACCTACTCATTTCGGATTCCTTTTCATTTGCTCCGATTGTTGCGCCTAGTGTATTATTTAGGTTCACCGACAAACTGATGGTAGAAGCAACGTGTATGACAAATTTCGCCAAAATCGGTTGAATAGTTTTTGAGTAATCGCTCCAGCAGTTGTGAAAAATACAGTTTTGAGAAAAGCGCCCTTAAAGTTTCAACAAGGGAAACCTTAAGCGGTCTTCTCACTTTAGATGCTAAAAAGGCAATTTTTATTCATCTTTTTCATAGGTTTTTTAAATAGATTTTGACATAAAAGTTCTAACATTTAATAAAAACATTTTCGGTATACATTTTAAAAAATTAATGTGTTTATGTATCCCAAATAAACTTTAAACGCGTTTTTCTCGAAACAGCGTTTTTCGACGGTTTTTGATTAAATCTTCGAAACTACTGAACCGATCCTTATGAAATTTTAACCACATATTCTTTACAACTGTAGCTATAACGCATTTCAACGATTTTTTTTAACGGTGGTGATGCAAGGGTTTCAATTTGGTAATTTGAACTCTTCGCGATGAGCTGAGACTGCTTTTGAGGCGAGTCTTGGACCGATATTGGAAGATGAAACGCGACTGGACAATACGTACAGTGGATCTTGCTGAATTTCGACTGGTAGACTTCGGTGACGGTACCCGAGTGGAAAACGTAACTCATCACCACGTAGCCACGAGCTAGTAAAATGATGTTTCGAATCGCCATTAGCTAGCCGTCTTAGCGATTGACTACCCAGCCTTGTAACGCTTGGTCCTCTAGTAACTGGATACAAAAAATTAGATGGTGACTAGATAGAAAGAAATATCCCAGGGCTGTATTATATTTATGACCTAGCCATGACATAGTTTGTTCAGCTAGCGACTGGGAACAAAAAATTACGTGGCGATCAGATAAAAAAAAATTGCAGCTATATATTTATATTTTCGTGATTTTTTTTCACATTATTTACATCATTGGACCCATTTACGATATTCTTCATCGTTGAGTAGTTAGGGTTATGATATTTGCGCTGTAAATATATTAATGGTTCAATTTTAAATTATCTCCGACAAACGCCTACGCCGTAATGTGGTTTCGATCCCGGGACCTCTGGGTGATGAGTTGTGACGTTGTCCACTGAGCCAATTCTACTGGTTTAATTTCTGAATTTTCTAATCGTCTACATATGTCACACTGCACAATGTCAAATTATTGAAAAATGGGTGGATTGACAAATGTAAATAACATTATCGAATCAGTGACTCAATTACGTTCGCATTGAGAGCGATAATCGCATAGAATTACATAACCTTAAATTGTATTTGTCCGATCATTTATTCCGGCCACTGCGGCCGCAGTTGGTAAGTGTTGGCTAGGTCATCGCGGGATACGGGCTTGAGGATTTGATTCTTTCGCAACGTCATCTGTAACTCAAGTTGCTTAACCAACCATGAGCCAGTCGCTCGATGATACTACACGTATTCACATAACCACACTTTGTCGTTTATGACCAAGATCGGCTGGGCAGTGACTAGCCAAGGGGTGCACAGCAGCAGTTAGCTGGCAAGGTCATGGCGAGATACCTACTTGAGAATTTTTGCATTCGCAACGCCATCTGTAACTTAAGTTGCTCAGTCAGCCATGAGCCAATCGCTCGATTGAACTACACGTAGTCACATAACCACACTTTATGATTTGTGTCCAAGCTCGGCTGGGCAGTGACTAGCCAAGGGGTGCACAGCCGCATAGCTGGCTAGGTCATGGCGAGCCATGAGAATGCTTGCATTCGCAACGCCAGCTGTAACTCAAGTTGCTTAACCAGCCATGAGCCAATCGCTCGATGAAACTACACGTATTCACATAACCGCACTTTGTCATTTGTGACCAAGATCGGCTGGGCAGTGACTAGCCAAGGGGCGCATAGCCGCAGTTAGCTAGTGTTGGCTAGGTCATGGCGTCATGCCCACTTGAGATTTTTTGCTTTTGCAAAGCCATCTAAAACTCAAGTTAGCTAGCCAGCCATGAGTCATTGGCTCGATGGAACTACACGTAGTCACATAACCTTACTTTGTCATTTGTGACCAAGATCAGCTGGGCAGTGACTGGACAAGGTCCGGATAACAAAACATTCACAATATTACTAGCTGATGGCGAGCCAACCATGGGTCAGTTCGTATGAGCTCAGTTGGGCGAGCCAGTTACTAGGTCGTAACTTAGACAGACTAGAACAATTTCTACTCGGGTACCGTTGGCCGTGAGGTTGAGCCAGCGACTGCTGGGCGGATACTATTCCGATGACTGCCGCGGCTGATTGCTTGTTCACGACGACTTAGTCTTCAGACTTGATGTTGAGATTGAGACTGAGACTTCGACCGCGAGGTCGAGATGGAGACTGAGACTTTGGCCGCGACTCACTGCTGTGTAACTCCGGCCACTTGGTCGAAGTCGAGACTGCTCGCGTTGAAACTCTGACTGAGACTGCCCGATTGAGATTGAGACTGACGGATCGAGACTGGAGATTGACCGCGACATCGAGATAGAGACTGGAGATTGATCGTGACCGACTGCTGCGTAACTCCGGCCGCGGGGTTGACGTCGAGACTGCACGCTGCTGTGATCACGGTTCTTCCTTTTATACCCCTTTTCCGGGGGTGGTCTTCTCTCGAAAGATCTTCCACGTGTCAAAAATCTTGGGTGACTTTCCCTCTCTATTCCCTTTTTTGGGGTTGCCTTCTCTCGAGTCTTTGGTAATTTCACTAAGCCGTTCTCCTCGTGTCAGCGATCCCGGTCGACCTTCGCGATCTTGGTAGGGACTTTCGGGGGTACGTGTGTATGATTCAGAGGTGGCTCTCTCGTTGCGGTACCCGTGGTGGGTATTTCTTCGATTCCCGGTGAAGTCGGTTTTTACGATCCTCCGGATATTAACGCACCACATCACGGTTCGTGCGCGGTACGAGGGTGTATTTTTCCTAATCATTTTCAAGCAAACGATGAATGGATTTTTTTTTTCATTAATACTCCTGGTCAATATACACATATAGAAGACTGTATACAAATTTTTGTACTTGAATCTAATGAATAGTTTGCGGTGTACACTGCTTCCGACAGGACACTCCGACGAAATTGCTGCTCGGCGGTTGACAGCGATTAAGCCATACGGTTCATTTGAAAAAGAAAATAAAAATATATTTAGAAACTAGACATATAAGTTTACAGCATCACGTAGGGGAATTACGATATCTAAAAAAAAACTGGCGGACCAGCGAATTTTGTTTCCGATTTTCATGGAAAATTTTAATCGTTCATAAAAAAAAATAGCAGGGGGCACTTTGTAAAAAAAATCCTACGTGGTGCCATAAAGACTGGATTGTCAAACAGTTTAAGACTTGGCGCATGAAAATCGGATGAATAGTTTTTTTAATATGGTGTCAACCAGGTTGAAAAACGTAGTTTCGAGAAAAACGCGTTCAAAGCCGCACATCTGCCTCCCGGCGCGGTCGTGTGCTTCGAACAGTTTCACATAAAATGCTGTATTTCCGCTCATTTTTCAAATTTCTGTTTAAAAAGTTGGTGAACGCATTCTTAACAAATGTATCATTCAGAAAATGAAGAAAAATGACAACATTTTTTTTTACCATGGTGTGGTGCCTTAAGAGGGAATGACACCTTATCGCGGTCGGTATGGTAGAACAATTATAGATTCCCAAAAATCTCTGAAACGGCTCTTCAGATCCCGTCGAAACTTTGCCAATCGACGTCAAATAGATAGACGTATCGCTGTCAACCCCTCAAATTTTCTGAATTTGAGAAAAAAATGTAAATTGGCTTATCATAAGCCAATTTAGTTTTTTTTTCTCAAATTCAGAAAACTTGAAGGGCAGACCGGTATTCGTCTATCTATTTGACGTCGCTTGGCAAAGTTTCGACGGGATCTGAAGAGCCGTTACAGGGATTTTTGGGAATCTATAATTGTTCTACCATACCGACCGCGATAAGGTGTCATTCCCTCTTAAGGGGTTAGGCCACTCTAGAGGCCGAAAAAATAGGCTTTTTGGGGATTTTCTTCAGAAAAACTACGAAATAAATCGTGATTACAAAAAAGGGTGTTCATCATACATAAGGCAAATTTTTCACTTTCCAAAAAAATCGTCAGATAATTGTTAATAACAAAACAACTATGCAATATAAGAAAAATCCTACGTACTTTCATAGACAATGTATTTTTTAATATATATTCGACATTTCAAGTGAATTGGTTGAAAATGCTCTGAGTCATGTTTCCGGCCAACTTAAAAAATGCAGTTTTGAGATAAACGCTGCACAGCCGCCATTTTGAAATTAATCGCTTTAAAAAAAGTATTGTATACAGTCACTGACATGTATGATAAACACCCGTTTTTGTAATGTCGATTTATTTTAGAGTTACAAAAAAAATCCGCAAAAAGCCTATCTTTTCGGCCTCTAGGGTGGCCTAAGGCCTTAATAAGAGTGGGTCAGAGGTGCCTGCTTTTATAGTTCAGTTGTGGCTGTGATATGATCGGGTTTAGAATCCACTAAGCGAACCTTCCTTTTTCAACCCATTCGCGGGGTGATCCGGCTGGTTCCGCTCTACACAGTACCCTAGGATTTTTATGAAGCTCGCCTTTTTGTCGCCAATAGCTTTCATGCACATTATTCGGATGTTCCTTGTAGGTACGAGCTGGACACCAGTATCAGATATAATTTCGTTCCCTGGTTAATTTAGCTGATTTCCGTTAACGAGGTGCCTTGAGTTTTTATGACAAGCGTCCCTTTTCGGTGCTGCTTGTTCTTATATAGAATATTCGGGTGCCTCCTGTAGGCTTAGGTACGTGCCGTAGGCGATAGCGTTTCGCGGGGTGGTTCGGTCAATCGATGGGGTGACTGAAGTTGATTTCCCAGTAGCGTGATGGTCCAGGGACAAATTGTCGGGGCGTCGGGGTGGAGCGTAACGCATGTAGGCATTGCGCCGGTGGTAGAAATCGTGGTGGCCTGGTAATTCTTGGAGTGCAGACTTTCGTCACTACGCGGAGGGGTTTTGTTTCCCTGCCCGATATTCTTATATCTTCCAGATTTGTTGGAATTGTGGAGTGGGTGAAATGAATCAGATCACGTCGTAACAAATCCATTTCCGAGATTTCATCAACAGCGCATATCTACAATTTTTAGGACATTTCTTTAACTACCATTTATATCTATAAATAGTGACTTAAAAAAAAATTAATTTTTATCAAAATGTATTTCCAAAGTGTATTTATTAAGTGTAACAACATTTATATCAATATGGCTATTTTCATTATTTTTTTATGGGTTTATATTATAGATATCTATGATATAAACATATCAATAAAAAAATCATGAAAACAGCCTTTTGATATAAAAGTTGTCATATGTAGACGAAATATAGAAGGGCGCATGCATCACCGTCCTCATCCGCATACTGCGGCTACTCGGCAAGAAGGCTCTTGGAGTTTTTCCGCAAAAAATCAGGCATTTTTTTAAGTTTCGCTTTAAAAATTGGACACAATATTCTAAAAACATTGAACTATCGATTTATGAAGAAAACAAAATATCGATGTTTTTTCAAATTTGTAAATGGTCTTCCATCAATAAAGTTAACAAAATGAGACGAGAGAAAAATAATATCAATAAAAATTCACTCCATTTGTATCGAATATGTATAATGATTATGAGAATGAGAAATAAACGAGAAAATGCAATTTCCTTCAACAATCAGGGGTCAAACAAAGAATAGAAAAATGACATGACTAAACACACATCAGTAAAACTCCCTCTAGTTGATGAATGTAAGTAGATAAAGAGAGAGAGAGAGAGAGAGAGAGAGAGAGAGAGAGAGATCGTATGAGAAGGGTGGACAAATGTCCAGTTGAAAAATGTAAGCGATGGGCACGAGTTTCCGGTTCCCACATCTTCTTATACGTCCAAAACACGCCCGGTCTGAATGAGAGCAAGTGCTTAATGCGATCGGACATTTGGAGATGAATGTTACAAAATAGATGGTATCGAAACGACTGGAGATGGAGGATCGAAGTGAAAAAGAGAAAAAACTAGAGAGAAAGAGAGAGAGAGAGAGAGAGAGAGAGAGAGAGAGAGAGAGAGAGTGCAGCAAAAAGATCGACAATGGTAGAAGGGCGTCGAGGCTGAATCTCATTTCAAGACGCATTCGTCATATCTCTTCCGCATTACATTATTCCCTTTTTATACCGCCCCGAAGTCCACTCGTGACAGGCTTGACCAATTGATTAATGGCTCTATGAACGAGCACTCGAGATCGGATCGATGCTCACGGCCGATCTTTTCATTCAAAATATACCCAATTTTTTCCCCAAAAATTTACGCCGTTACGTCACTCTACAAATCTTGGAAAAAGGATTCGTAAGCTGCGCAGCCAGATCGCGCGCAAAAGTTACCCCCTCTCTAGTCTCTTGCGCGCCCATCACCCAATCATAGTAGCGCGTGTCCGTGAGTGAGCGACGCTCGGACATCTTCGGACAGAGCCGAGCGCCGTCGAAGTTTCCCGACCGCGCCTTCGGCAGCTACACCAATGCATGAACGCTGAGCATGTCCATGTGCAGCCAAGCCAAAACGAAGGCTTCGAGTGAAAACGCAATCTGAGCACGACTCGCGCGTGACGTCACCCGACGGCACGCGCGAGGCTTTTAGATGATTTCAATGCTTTTAGCACTTGATTCTCTGCGTTATTAATGTATACAAAAAAATGTATCGCGCACTCTGATCGCTTATTTTTTTTAGTTTATACGTTAATTTAAATATAATAATAAATCTAAATTTCAACTTATTTTATCTTCTAAACAATTGCTTACGCTTTACTCACACCCGTCCTTATGCCAATTAAATTATAATTCATAAAAGTAAGCGGAAATATATTTATATTCGTATTGTTATATTAATTATCATACTTTCATCGAGCGATAAAGTATTATCCCCAAAAACAAGCCAATCATCCATCCGGCCGCGAATCGTCAGTACCAGAAAGTGCACATATTCTCCAAGTGATGAGATGGTCCCGTTGGTAGCGTTCCTGGTTTTGGTCCGCAGGGGCGCGGGTTCGTTCCTCGCGCTCAGTGCTTTTTAAAAAAATTATTACTATTAATTCTTATTTGATTAGATATTTTTATTAGTTATCAGTATTATTTTAATTACTTATCTTTTAGTGTCAAAAAATTTATCGCGCACTCCGACCGCTTGTTTTATTAGTTTGTACGTTAGTAGATATACAACACAGGTTCTGGACCAAAAGTGGGGGAGGGGGGGTGCGGTGCAGCGAGGGAGCAGTCGGCAGGGAGGAGGAGGGGGTGCGGGGAGCGTCGGCAGTGGGTGGGGGGTCGCGTTGGAGCGGCTGGGCGTTGGGATGAGGGAGGTGTCGGGTAACAGGAGATAATGCGGATGATGTCATCCTGAAAACTATGCAGTTGACATATATATATATATATGTGTGTGTGTGTGTGTGTGCCCCTTCCCTCTCATGGATGTACGGGGAGGGGAGCATTTTCAAGGAGAGATTTCCGAGGCTTGTTTATCCCGTTGAATATATATAGTAAACTGCGCAGTCGATTTATTGATGATAATAATAATTCATCGATGCGATGGCTCATGGAATGTGGGGGGAGGGAGGCATTTTCAAGGACAGATTTCCGGGGCTTCTCTATGCTGTTGAATATATATAATAAGCTACGCAGTTGACTTAATAATAATTATGTGTAGCCCGTTGTGAGGAGTTACACGATGTTCTAGAATATTTCATGGCGACATTGATGTCATCCTGAGAACTATGCAGTTGACACATATATGCGGGGGCCACCAGAACTCCAATGAAAATTGATATTTCCGAAAAAAAATGTGGGTTTACTCAAAGCATTCCATCGCGCCATCAGTCTACTGGTTAGTCGAAGAAAAAAAATCAGTTCTGGTTGCGTCTCACATAGTTTTGGGGCTCTATGTACTTTGTATTGATAGTTCTGTTGTTAGTAACCATTTTTTCGGCGGGGGGGGGGGCAACGCCACAAAATTTGTTCGATTGTATCGTTGAAAACATTTGTCTGGTGAGGGAAAGTTTGATAGGGGGGGGGGGGGGGGGGGCAAATTCCCAAAGTTTACTTGAGTGTACCGTTCTAAATATTTGTCTTAACAGGAAAAGTTGTTAAGACATTTAACATAACTCCTGCGGGGGTAACCAGAAGTCCAAAAAAAAAATCATTTTTCCAAACAAAAAAATTTGGGTCCACTCAATGCATTCCATCGCGCCATCAGTCTACTGCTCTACGGAAAATAAAATCATTTCTGGCTGCCCCTCACATAGTTCTGGAGTTCTATGTACTTTGTATTGATAGTTCTTGGGTTCTATGCAATTGGTATTGATAGTTCTTGAGTTCTATGTAGTTGTTATTGATAGTTCTGGAGTTCTATGTACTTTTTATTGATAGTTCTGGAGTTCTATGTACTTTTTATTGATAGTTCTGTTGTTGGTGACGTTTTTTTTGTAAGGGGAGTGGGGGCAACATCACAAAACCAACTCGAGTGTACCGTTGTCAATATTTGTCTGGTGAGAGAAAATTGTCAAGAAATTTTACAGAACTCTTGCGGGGGCAACCAGAACTCCAAAAAAACTTCATTTTTCCGAAAAAAATGTAGGTTCCCTCAAAGCGTTCCATCGCGCCATCAGTCTGCTGCTCAGTCGAGGGGTAAAAAAATCAGGTCTGCTTGCCGCTGCCATAGTTCTGGAGTTCTGTGTAGTTTTTATTCACAGTTCTGTTGTTAGTAATGATTTTTTTGTCGTTAGGGTGGGCCAACTTCCCAAAGTTTACGCGAGTGTACCGTTGTAAATATTTGTCTGAAGAGGAAAAGATGTAAAGACATTTGAGAGAACTCTTGCGGGGGCAACCAGAACTCCCAAAAAAAATTCAATTCTCCAAAAAAAAATTTACCTCCACCCAAAGCATTCCATTGCAACATCAAACTACTGCTCAGTCGGAGGAACAACAAGGAAATCGGTTCGGCTTGCCTCTCTCATAGTTCTGGAGTTCTTTGTATTTTTCATTGATAGTTCTGGAGTTCTATGTACTTTTATTGATAGTTCTGGAGTTCTATGTACTTTTTATTGTTAGGTCTATGTTTGGTAACGTTTTTTTGTAAGGGGGGGGGGACTTCACAAACAAACTCGAGTGTACCGTTGTAAATATTTGTCGGACGAAGAAAAGTTGTCAATAAATTTAACAGAACTCTTGCGGGGGCAACCAGAACTCCAATAAAAATTTCATTTTTCCGAAAAAAATGTAGGTTCGCTCAAAGTATTCCATTCAAAAAAAGGTAGGTTTGCTCACAGCATTCCATCGCGCCATCAGTCTGCTGATCAGTCGAGGGGAAAAAAAATCAATTCTGGCTGCCGCTGACATAGTTCTGGAGATCGGTGTACTTTATATTCACAGTTCTTATGTTAGTAATGATTTTTGTGGTCGTTAGGGGGGGGGGGGGGCAACTTCCCAAAGTTTACGCGAGTGTACCGTAAGATGTAAAGACATCTGAGAGAACTCTTGACGGGGCAACCAGAACTCCCCAAAAAAATTGATTTCTCAAAAAAAAAAAAATTTCTGGAGTTCTTTGAATTTTTCATTGATAGTTCTGGAGTTCTATGTACTTTTTATTGATAGTTCTGTTGTTGGTAACATTTTTTTCTAAGGGGGGGGGGCAACGTCACAAAACTAACTCGAGTTTACCGTTGTAAATATTTGTCGGACGAGGAAAATTTGTCAATAAATTTAACAGAACTCTTGCGGGGGCAACCAGAAATCCAATAAAAAATTCATTTTTCTGAAAAAAATGTAGGTTCGCTCAAAGCATTCTATTCGAAAAAAGGTAGGTTTGCTCACAGCATTCCATCGCGCTTTCAGTCTGCTGCTCAGTCGAGGGGGAAAAAAATCATTTCTGGCTGCCGCTGACTTAACTGAATTCTTAAGGCGTTACCCCCACTTGTAGCGCAAAAAAAGGCCTTATTCATGAATTTTTTATAAGAAAACTACAAAACTTTTTTAATCGATCAATATACCATCTTAAAGAACACATCTTGAAGAACTTTCAGTAATTTTTTTATTGAAAAATATTACATTGTTTAGTGGCAAATGGCCGTCAATGAAATAATGTTTTTATATACACGGTTTGCGGTGACCAACATTGCGGCGAAGTGGATCATCTGAAAAAAAAATGCGGATGGATTTAGTCAAATATAAGTATAAACTAGTCTTTAATCGAAGGATTTTAAAAAATATTCATTTTTCACAAAATGGCGGAGGGTCAAAGTTCGATGGTTCGATTTTAACGAAAAAAAAAACGGCCGTTTTTTGGCTATAAAACGGCCATTTTTTTTTCGAAAAAAAAAAATCGAACGATTAAAGACTACATTTTTATGTATTAAATAAGCCTGCAAAATGTCAAGAAGATCGGTTCATTAGTGTTCGAGTAATCTTGGTCACCGACTTCAGAAATGCCATTTTGAGAAAAACGCGTTTAAAGTTTTCATTTCCGGTCGTTTACAGAACGGATTCTTCTCTTTCAAAGCTCATACCTCAGTCAATTTTGTTCGGATTGACTTGAAATTTTCAGGGCATATTCTCAGATACTTATACTTCAAAAAAATGCAATAAAAAAATCGATTTTTTCAAAATCGCAAGTGGGGGTAACCCCTTAACCAAAATAAAAATCTATAATAGATAACATCACATTCTCACACACCACCCTTGTTACTCAACAAAAAGAATAAATCAACATATTCCAAACAATTACTCATACAATATCACCATGATTGAAATTACGGAAAAAGAACTAACACATAAGTTACACAAATCAGTAAAACACATTTACAACTTATTCATAACACATAGTACAATTGTACAAAATCTGTACATTCTATCTATACAATCTGTATCTCATAATTTATAGAACAAATAAAATTTCTGAAGATGATTCGAACCAAGGATCGAAACGTAACAGAAAAACCCTTTTTTTTCATCACGACCTTGGAAATGTCACTGGCCGAATCGAAGCTGATTCCTCAATAAGATCGTCTACGGCCGCACACTACTCGTACTAATTAAATAAGGTGTGATTTAGATGTATTATTACATTTAAATTAACGTACGAACTAATAAAATAAAGGGTCGGATTACGCCATAAATTTTTCGACACTGAAAGATAATTAATTAAAATAATAATCATAACTTATAAAAATAACTAATTAAACAAGAATTAATAGTAATACGAAAAAAAATACCGAGCACGGGAAACGACCCCGCGCCCCTGCGAACCGAAGCCAGGAACGCTACCAACGGGACTATCTCATCGCTTGTAGAATATGTGCACTTTCTGGTACTGACGATTCGCGGCCGGATGGCTGATTGGCTTGTTTTTGGGGATAATGCTTTATCGCTTGATGAAAGTATGATAATTAATATAATAATACGAATATAAATATATTTTCGCTTACTTTCATGAATTATAATTTATTTGGCATACGGACGGGTGTGAGTAAAGCGTAAACAATTTTTTAGAAGATAAATAAGTTGTAATTTAGATTTATTATTATATTTAAATTAATGTATAAACTAAAAAAATAAGCGATCAGAGTGCGCGATACATTTTTTTGTATACATTAATAACGCAGAGAATCAAGAGCTAAATAAGCATTGAAATCATCTAAAAGCCGCGCGCGTGCCATCGGGTGACGTCACGCGCGAGTCTTGCTCAGATTGCTTTTTCCCTCGAAGCCTTCGTTTGGCTTGGCCGCACATGAACGTGCTCAGCATCCATGCATTTGGTGTAGCTGCCAAAGGCGCGGTCGGGAAACTTCGACTGCGCTCGGCTCTATCCGAAGATATCCGAGCGTCGCTCGCTCACGGACACGCGCTACTATGATTGGGTGATGGGCGCGCAAGAGACTAGAGAGGGGGTACCTTTTGCGCGCGATCTGGCTGCACTGTTCGTAAGAAATCGACAAATTTTATTTTCAAGTATTAAACAATAAACGAAAATTAATGGATCATATCAACGATTTGCAAAACGAGTCTCCGTGTTTATTATTCTTTCAATAATCATAATTTTTCGAAGCGGTAAAATCGGAGAATAATAATAATGATGATTTTCGAAGCAATCAAAAATATTTATGGTAATAATAATGATAATAATAATAATAACTTGAGCCAATGTCGATGGCTAGCAGCCATAAATATTTATCATGATTAACTATTAGAATTTATCAACCGGCGCGATGGTCTAGTGGTTAGCCTGCTCGCCACTAAACCAGCGGACCGGGAGGTCCCGGGTTCTAATCCCGGTCGCGTACATTTCGTCGTGAAATGTTTATCTTCGGCATTTCGCGGCGAAATAAGACTAGTTCCACGACCGGGGGGCGAATTCGATGACCGGCTGTATTGGTATATGTTTTCCGCAGTTTCCCTATACCCATGACAGAAAATGTCATGATGAATATAATACGGAGGGGGAAGTCGGCTGCGGCCGCAAGAGGGGGGAACAGAGAGAAAGATGGAGAAAAAAAGGAGTAAACAGTAGAGGAAGAACGCTCATTGTGGGGAAGAATTAGGTAACAAACGCGAAAAGCGTGTACCTAAGGAAAAAACCAATAATAAATATTAGAATTTATCCAAATTATGTTATATATTTTTATTATTTTTATTATGCCGTGATTGTAAATGATTAGTAAATACGGGCTGTTCCACGCCATTTCAGCTAGTTCGTGACCCCGACCATGTTTTGTTTTCATGTTTTTTTTTGTTGTAAAATTGTGACCCATGAAAGGAATATTTCACCCATTTTGTACCTTAGCCATTTTGTACATCGAATACATATATATACACACACACACATATATATATATATATATATATATATATATATATATTCTAACAGCTTGATATTCATGCCAGAGATGTCCATACCTCGATACTTTTGTATCGAGATACAAAAAAGATACTCGCTACATTTGTATCAAGTAGCGAATTTTTTTCGCTACTCGCTACAAATGTATCGAATAGCGAAATTTTTTCGCTACTCGCTACAAAAGTATCGAGTAGCGAAATTTTTTTCGCTGCTCGCTACAAATCTAGCGAGTAGCGAAATTTTTTTCCGCTACGAGCTACTCGATACTTCGGTATGAAAGTATCGAAAATATATCGAGTAAGCGAAATTTTGTTCGAAAAATCGGTATACCGATATAGCACGGTAGTGGCGGACACAGACACTTTTCGCCTTCTTCTCTCTGTATATAACCGACAGTTAATCATAGGCACACAACGGCAGGTGAAATTAAAAACAAAATCACGATCGATGCTCATCTTATATAGGGGAGACCGGAGCAAAACGGGATGTCCAAACAAATCAGATTTTTTTTCTTCAAAATTCTGTTTTTTTTTTTCAAGTTATTTGAGAAAAAATATTTGTTTACCAAACAAATATGGATTATTGTATACAAACAGTAGCATTGGAGACAGTACACACCGCGGAAGTGAAAACTTCTTTGCACTACGTTCCGAATCGTGATAATCGATGACTGACTTTGAAAATTCGCCAAGAATAAAAAAAACTATCCGATTCTCGTGTTCCAAGTCGCATTAGAAAAAATAATAACAGTCATTTGAATAGAAGCATAATTTTACGAAAAATCAAGAATTGTTTTTTCGTGTTTTAATATTGAATTTTTGAGATTTCGATGAAAACTCAATGTGATTCGCGTTTCACAGAAAATTTTCCATAGGATTGGCCTAAAAAAGAACCCAACAGAAGAAGAAAAAATTTTCCGAATTTTTTCAACAATGAAAAATTAGTGAAAATCGATGACTGACTGAAATTTCACAAAATCGAAAAATCATGCGATCCTCATGATCCAAGTCGCATTTTAAAGGGTAACTGAATACAACAAAAAAATAAGCGCAGAGAAAAGTGGCTATCTCTGCAGCAAAAAATAGTTACAGTCGTTTGAATAGAAGCATAATTTTAAGAAAATTTGAAAATTTATCATTCCGCATTGTTTTCTTCAAAATTCAAGAACAAATGCACTTCACTTTTCACTAATGCACTAATTAGAATATTCGTACTTCGTGATTCAATAAAAATCTGAAAGAGTTCAGTAACATTTGGTATGCTATAAAAAACAATTATCAAGAATAAAATACCTCAAGTTAGTAGCAATTTTTTGAAATAAATAATTATTCGAGAAAATTATGAATTTTGTTGAATAGCGAGTAGCGAAAAAAAATAGCTACTCCATCCAAATGTAGCGAGTAGCGAAAAAAAATCACTACTCGATACAAATATAGCGAGTAGCGAAAAAAATTTCGCTACATTTGTATCGAGTAGCGAAATGTTTTTCGCAACTCAATATAAATGTATTGAGTAGCGAGAATCGGTCAATACAAATTTTGGACATCTCTGATTCATACTAAATAGATGTATAATTAATATCATGAGTGAATCACTTTTTCATACGAAAAAAAATGGTTCAATTCGCACATGATTTTATACCCGCTACTGTAGCCTAACGCCTTAATCACAATTAGCGTAATTTTTAATTCTTAATTTTTTTTTCAATAGCTTAATTAAATTAAGCGTAATTTTTCTTCTACTTAGCCGAAAAAATTACCAGAAAATTACTCACTTATTTATTTTCGGTGCAAATTCCAATGCATTGCGATGATTTTGATGTCCATACTGCCAACAAAAAATCCTGCACTTTCTCGGTGAAAGTTGGTAGTATTTCGTTTTGCCATCTCTCACTCTATGGTCATCTATCCTCGAATTGCCCTATAATATCTCCGAAGCTAAGTACGTTCCAATCAAATTGGAACTGAACGGACGTTGGCTCCTGACGCCTGTGATTCCCATCCGTGTACACGATGTCGCGGGAAATGAGTTCGCAGCTAATGGACTTCCATCCAGAAACTTATTTTTTCTCAGCGCTAATGCACACGAAACGAGTATACTTCGTGTATCGAGAGGGAAAAAAGTCGAAAAGTTCCGTGCACATACAGACGTCGGAAAGTATTTCTCTTTTTTTTCGCCCTTTTTCTTCGTCCCGAAAAAGATTGGAGACACGCGTAATGACGACGATGAATTATCGTAACTTTTGTCGTTCCCTCTCTTTCTGTCGGTACTTTTTTCCGAAGTCGTTCCTAGCCCCCCCCCCACGAGTCTACCAATTGTGCGTTTCACCAGAATCCCGAGCAGAACCCATCAACCATTTGCGGGGGTTAATAACCGGTCATGACGTCACCGGGAGCCGGCCGATTCCAGGCTATTCGCGGATCGATTGCGAGCCCGAAAAAATAAAGCAAAAGCTCCGAATGACGAAGAAAAAACTCGGGAGGGTATACCGTAATTACGTGCTCGGAGGGAAAATTTATCTAGGCTAGCGATTACCAGGGCTTGATACTTACGGCCAAGGGGGTGGTTCTTGGCCGACAAAAATATAACACAATGTACATCGTGTGTACGTGTATGAGAACACGCAATATCGAGGATGCAGCGTGCGCGCTTCGAACTGTTCCGCACTGTAGGAACCGTTGGCGCGGTACTGGAAAAACACGGAAGAACCAACCCCGGTATAAGAAACGATCGACCATGTGCACACCGACTGCGCTCCGGGGTGGTGAATACACGGTACCCCCCCCCCCCTCCCAATGAGGACGATTCATTACTCACATAACTGAGACGTGGAACGAATGAATGAAGAAACCAGAAAGAGCAGGCAGCAGCGGGCTTGTGGTACTGTATGGGCGGGTATAAAGGGTGTCTCGGATTAGGGGAGGTCCCTTTGCAAAACGTAAACGAATTTTTAAGATTTTTTGCGTCGAAACTATTTATTCCACATCATAAAAATTTTGTGTACATATTATAAAATCTTTTAATTATTCGAAATAAAAATTATTTTCTCTTTAATGTTAAAAAATTGCTGCTGTAAGATGCTGACTTCAGAGATGGCTGCGGCCTGGGTTGTTCCACAGCGTGCCACCTAGCGTTTGGTGCATTCATCTGAAATACCGGAGCCAAGCAGTTTTAGATTCCTAAGACTCACACGCTCTATGTGAACCTAAAAAGTCAAAAGAAAAGTGCAAATTCGAAAAGGCGTTCGGGTTTGAAAAAATTATTCTATTTTTCGTAAAAATTTTACTACAGTATTTTTTAATTAAAAAAGTAGTTTTGAAAGATAATTTTCGAAGAACTTTAGGTTCACATGGATGGTCATTCCGTTATGTAAAAGTGTGCAAAGTTGAGAGATGATAGATTGGATAGTTTTTAAGTTATCTTGTACGAAGTTCGCGAAATGTGGTTTTTAGGAGAACGCATTTAAAGTTCCAAGACTTCAAAATCTTGTGACTGAATGACCTACCGGTTTATTTGCGATTCTGAGGCCATGAAGTAGTCCCTTAGCTTCCTCGTGGAGTTTATTTTCCACCATAAGTTCATTACGTTATCAAGCGATCTCCCCCTTAAGTTTCTCGAGCCTATATCTCCGAAAGGACGGATCGTATTAAAAAATACTAAATAAAAGTTGTTTCGTTCCAGCAAGGATAAAACTTGACAATGCCAATTCGACCTTGGGTAAAATCGCCTAGCTTATACGAAGGTAAACTTCGAAATCTTCAATCGCAACCCTTACTTTTACCATATATTCTCACAATTTACTTCGAGAGTTTTTCAAAACACTGAGTCCAAGTATTTCTTGGGACTTGTAACTTTTCATCCTCCGGTAAAAAAAAAGAACTCGATAACAAATACTTATCCATAGTGTTTTGAAAAGCACTCGAGCCAAGCTACAAGCATATACAATAAAAAAAAACAAAGCTTCCAATGAAGGATTTCCAAGCTGACCTTCGTGTGACCGTGGCGTTCATTCCCAAGGTTAAACTGACATTGCTATCTTTTTCCCAACTTCAACCGGGACAACTTTTATTCAAAACACTTTTCCCTACGATTCGCACTTTCCGAGATAAAAGCTTGTACCACTTTACCGGATACACCCTGTACATACCTGCGCACTAGTCGAACGTTGGAACGAAAATAAACGAGAGCTTCGTACGAACGATCGAGTCGCGGCTAAGGCGGTCGTCGGGGGCTTGAGGGTTGTTCGGGGAAAGAGGCTGAGTTTCGCTTCGTACAAATGCGGGGATGATGAAGAAGAAGAAGAAAAACGAAAAAAAAAAAAAAACGTATCGAAGGGGCGCGAATGTACCTCGCGTGCATCGTTGGCGAGTTAGTTCGTCGGGCTTCCGGTAGTTCGCATGCTTCGAGCTCACTTGTACTAAGCTCGATTGGCTCGTCCCTAGCCCAGCCGGGGCCCAGGCACCCCCCGCCACGCCGAACCTCATCGAGGTCACCGTTCAGGGAAACCTCCGATAAACCTTCAACCATCGAGCCTCCCAGACCTTCTCTCTCCCCCCCCCTCTCTCTGCACCCACTCCTCGTTCTCTCGCAGAAACATTCCGCTTTTGCTTTTCGCTCTCGGGCTGGGCGCCCCCCCCCCGCTCGTCACCGCCGCGCCCAGTGAACTCATCACTTAACGGTGAACTCCTCGTCCGGACACAGAAGCTAATCGCTGCCGGTTAAATTAATTCTCCGGCATGACTGGGAATGGCTTCGTCGGCTGTGAACGACGAGGCGTTTTCTCGTCTTCCGCCCGGGGGGGGGGGGGGGGGGTGCTACGTCCGGGGCGATGTATCGCGGATTCTCGGGGCACGGAGGGCGCGGAGGGCCGGAGGATTTTTTTTTTCTAGACACATGTCTCGTGTAGTGGTAGTTTTTTTTTAGAAAATCCTAGCGAGTTTGCTGCTTGGTGTCTTCTTCTTTTTTTACGGCTGCGGTTTATTTTTCATGTAATGTCACACAGTTCTCGCGAGGGATGTTTTTTTTTCACGAGAATCATAAGACGCTGGCGACTTGATGTCTTTTTTGCGGTTTTTTTTCACGGCGCTCGCGAGGGAGACGTAATTTTTTTTTTTGAAAATTATAGTTCTATTGCTTTTTGGTGTTTTTTGCGATAGTTGTTTTGTTGGGAGCTGCGGATTTTTTTGCTTTGCCTGTTTTCTTTTGAAATTTGTATTTTTTTGAGGGCCGCGGATTTTTTTTAATAGTGTCACGTGTTTCTTGTACAAGGGTAATTTGTTAGAAATTGTTTTTTAGAAGATCATCGCACGGTGGCTCCGTGATGTTCTTTGTTAGGGGTGCGATTTTTTTAAGTACCGTCACACGGGTCTCGCAAGGGGTAGTTTTTTTTCGAAAATGATAGCACGCGGCTTCTTGGTGTCTTTTTTGCGATTTTTCAGGGCGGTCGATTTTATTTTTTGTGCCGTGCTTTTGGCCGGGTCTCGCGGGGGAAAATTAATTGTTTTCTCGAAAATCATAGCACTATTGCTTCTCGTTTTATTTTGGCGATACTTTTTTTTGATGGCCGGCGATTTTTTTTGCGTAGCATCACACGAATCTCGACGAGGGACCAATAATTTTTGTCTCATCAAATTTTGTTTTCTTGTACTATTCTTTGTCGATTTTTTTTACCCTACGATGGTAGCCTTGCTAATAGTCGTATTTTTGGCCGCATACAAAGTGTTCCCCAACCGCGTTCTAAATATGTCAAAGAAGCTGCAGAGACGAATTTAAAAAATCCGTCCAAATCTGTCAAACCCAAACGAGGCTGCAGAACATACAAAATAAATTGCAAAAGTAAAAATCGAAAGTAAGTACATACGGTTGGACGGGTGAAAAAAAAGTGCGGGCGCTTTGTTGGCAAGCGCGATATCATCCGGTCGAGTCTGGAGGAGTGAGATCCGAGCAGCTCGAGGCTCGCTGCTCCAATGTAAGGTACGACGACGAGCTCGGTAGCCACACGAGAGGTCTCTCCCTTTCCAGAAACATCACGCGGATGTGTGCTTCTGCGCCTCGCCGAGAGCCACACCACTAGTTCTCCCCACCTCTCGGTGAAATTCGTTCGACCGCAGCGCAGGGACGTGCTGCCATCCACTGGGAATATGTGCAACGACGCGACCTGTAATAATTTTGTCTGCGCTCAACGGATAAAGTAATGAGCCAACGATTCAAATATAAAACAGCGCGAAAATGGGCATGCTTCCACCATAATAATAACAACAACAACAACAACACCAATATTAACTAGGCTAATAATTATAATGATGATGATGATAATAGGAATAATAATAATTTTGTGGAGCAATAAAATCGGATAATAACAATAATAATAACTTTAGCCAACGTTGATGGCCAACAATGATGAATATGTATCATTACTATCTCCTAGTATTTATTCACGTCGTATAATATATTTTTGTAATTTAATTCATTTATGATATTATTTTTATTATAGCGTTTTTGTGTGTATATATATATATATATGGGTGTGTGTGTGTGTGTGTGTGTGTGTGTGTGTGTGTGTGTGTGTGTGTGTGTGTTTGTGTTTGTGTGTGTGTGTGTGTGTGTGTTCCTAAAATATGTTTAGAAGACCCAACGATATCAATGCTCAAAATTATCGGTAGCAAGATTCTATGTATCATAAGGTATTTCATGTTTTTCAAGATATTCTCGAAAAACTATAATATGCTGAATCAAACGTTTATATATATATATATATATATATATATATATACATTGTTATTATTTTTGTAATATATATATATATATATATTAACTATATTTAGATTTCGATATATTTTGTACAATACAAATATTGGGATATCCGGAAAGTTCGTGCCAACTTTTCAATGTGCCACCTACCGAAAATCAGCACGAGTTTTCCGGACGACCGAATAACGATATATATACATTTATATACATCTTTCATTTAGGATAATTTTCATTTCCTGAAAGTACTGGCTATATATAAATCCTCATAATGGGCATATTATAATTTTTCGGAAATATCTTGAAAAGCATACAATATGCGGATTAGGTTTGTTTCGGTTTTTTAAGATATTTCCGAAAAAGTATGATGTGCTTATTATGAGGATTTATTTATAATAAGCACTTGAAGGAAATAAAACCTAATCATGCTATATGCTAGTTGAATCATGATATATATATATATATATATATATATATATATATATATATATATATACATATATATATATATTCATATATTTATGACATCGGAGCAATGGACATCCCTCGAAAATATTGTACATAAATAGTTGAAACGTGTACAAATGTGTATATATATATATATATATATGTGTGTGTGTGTGTGTGTGTGTGTAGAAGTATAAACGTACGTCTATTTTCCTATATTGCCTTTGATATATCAAGCACGTATTAGAATGGAAACGTCAATCGCAGATATCGATTATGCGTCTTGCGATCGAACGACTATTAGAATGTAAGTCGTTATACAGGCCCCCGCTTGTTTCGCGGACGAGTGAAAAATGCCAAAAAAGAAATCCATCTCCGCTGTATACGACAAAACGAAGTTTTCGACGTGGCCTCGACTCAATATTCTCCTATACGCGAATATAGTTGCTCCGCGCGCTTTATACCCAAACCGCCGAAAAAAGGTATTTGTTTCCGATTTTTTTGTCCACTAGATTATTTATTTGTGATTTGGAAAATAAAATTTTGGTTATACCGTGGGTATACCCACACATTGAACTCATTTCGTGTAACTTTTAGTTTAAAAAAAATGAACAACGTTATTGAGGCAAAATAGAGCCTCTGCATAAAAAATGTGGTCCAGTGGCCGGATCAATAACTTGACAATGGTTGGTCTGAAGAATAAAAATAAAACAATTTTATAATGCATATAGGTAGGTCGCGGTATAGGCAGCCCTTTTTTCTAAGAGAAAATTCATAAAATGGCTGGTGTTAAAAAAAGTGTATCTTTATCGAAATTTTTCCTTACATTCGGGTGCTTAAAAAATACTGAATCAAGAAAAAAACGGCTACGTATAACGATAGCCACGGCATAGCGATTAGGGGAATTTCGATTAAATTAATTTCTTTAAAATTGAAAATCGGGCAATTATAGCTATATATTTTATTGCGGCTGCGTCTAGCAAAGTCGTTTGCGGCCGTCCATAAATTCCGTCATTTTAAAATAGGGGGGAGGGGGGGTCTGGTCGTTGGATGATGGTAATCATAATTGCGTTATGACGATAGGAAGGATAGGATGATTTCAGGGTGGGGGGGGGGGGGTCAAAAATCAGCAACAATCGATGAAGTAATATATGGGCCCCTTTCGAGAAAAACGTGATTGAAATGTTGAATATCCGTAAATGGTTACGCTACCTGCTTCCATCAAATCGTCTGTACCTCAATTTTCCAAATTTTTACTTCAAAGTTTTTCCACACATTCCTGAATATGCATACTTTGTGAAAATGCAAAAAAGTCAATTTTTTAAACCAGTCTTGGATTAAATAAAAATATCGCTATAAAAAATGTATCTCATTATCTTTTCATTGAAGTGAATTATCACTCGGTAATCCTCGAGTTGAAAGATCCGCCGCTCCGTTTACCGCTGATCCGGAAGTGACGCAAAAAACGTGCACATCCGTGGACTTCCGTTGGCCAAGAATATATTTTTATTGCATCTCGGAATGTGAGAGTCCGGGTAAGAGCAGAGGGTTTGGCACGAGGCGCGAAAAAAGGAGCCCGAAATCTATCGACCGCATCAAACGACGCTTTGCGCCCTTGTGCGGCTCCTGGGGGAGCGTGGCAGGGGCGGGGGAGACAGACGCGTGATATGATTTACGACGTCGCCCAGCCAAAGATCACGTACGACAGATACGCGCGCCACTTTTTTCCACCCCCCCCCCCCGCTCGCCTTGTACGTTTGTCGGAGATTCGCGAAAGGTATAAGTGCGCGCGAGGAAAAAAAAGTAGCCTCGACAGAAACGAGAAAAGGGGGCAAAAATACCAACGCGTCAGAATTCCCTATACAGCACTGTGGGGATAACATTTTTTTTCCTCCACGCCGAAGCACACGCGAGATTTTTCCTCAAGTGTCAAATTCGTCCGTGACTACTTCCAAGCGAATCGAATGAAAATCATTTCGGCCGGAAACTTTCGGAACCTGGGCTTTTGCCCCACACTGGGGACTGGGGGAAGAGCAAGACGATTCAAATTTCCGGCCAACGTGTTTGCCGAGTGTTTGGCTCGACGTCGCTTTAATGGGATTATCGAATTTCAGATCCGGCCCTTGCTGTCTCCCGCTCTTTATTATTTCGGCAAACAAGCAGGTAAATGACAGGCGGCTTTCGTTAGTTTTGTATACACGTATACAAGCATATTTACCGAGTCTGGTCTCGTCAGTCTTTGCGAATACACGTAGCCGGATGTACACACGCGTGAGAGCATCCGTTTGGGATGGCCGAGGAAAAAAAATGGCGCCGAGACGCGAGGTTGATGGCAGCATCATCGTTTGATAACCTGGGGGTCGTTCCCCCCGCGATAAAATGCTGAAACGATGCTTTTCCCTCGAAACCTTCCTCCATACTCGAAATCTCCATCCAACGATTGCGTAACGAGAACTCGCTGTTCTTGACGAGGGCAAAGGTACCATTTTCCCCAACGGGGGGGGGGGGAGTGGGAAAGTGAAAAGGGGTTGTCAATCGCGGATGACAAAGGTAATGGGTGGGATGAGAAGGGGCAGCCTTTGGATTAAATAATTAAGCAACCCGGTCCATCGATCGTCCCTGGGACGAAAGGGCAACTGGGAGGGGGTAAATTTGCGCGTGTCGTTGCACGTGGAACGAGGAAACGCGTCTGATGAGGAAGGGGCTGGGGGAAGGAGGTTGTGAACGACGACGACGACGACGACGACGACGACGGGGTGACAGCACTACCCCCGGGAGAGACCTCCGTGACGGTCGGGCGTCTGAAAAGGGGTGGCTCGCGTATACCAAGAGAGAGAGAGAGAGAGGGAGAATTTCTCTATATACTTAAAGAGAAAACCCGGTGGCTGACAGCGCAACCCCCGTCGGTGACAGGCCGCTGAGCGTATTAATAATAAATGCAAACGCCTAACATGAATTTCTGCCCGTCTCCTCCCTTAGGGCTATACATGTATATGGATCCACAGGAATAGCCGGGGGGGGGGGGGGGGGTAGAAGTACGCAGGGACCGGAGAAAACCAAACATTTGAATCCCTCACCTTCTCGTCTCTGTGCTTTATCATATTTTCTCCCTTTTGCGCCCGAAACTCACCGTTCGATATATATGTTATGTAAGAATGTTCATTCTGGAAGATCCCGCTGGCAAAGAGACGAGAGATGTCGCACTTCTTGGGCGATATAATTATCATCGTGTTTTCGATATTTATTTGATATAATAATAATGAATAACGATAAAAATATAAATGATAATCGAACTTGTGAAAAATAAAGATATTATTAAACATGAAAAAAATTAGTTAAGTAAGATTATTAATTCTGGAAAATTCCGCTGGCAAAGAGACAACGAGAAATGTTGCACTTCTTGGGCAATGCAATTATCATAGGACTTTCATAGTAATTATTAAATATAATAATATAAATAAAGATAATAGTATGAATAATAACGAGACGTTAAAAAAATTGAACATGATACATTTGCATGCATGATATGAGAAAAACAATAATCTAAATCGCAAACCCAATCAATACTATAGTCAGTGCTTTTTCATAGTATTTATTAAATATTGTAATGTAAATACCGATTAAATATTGTGAATAATGAAAATAATATGAATAATAATGAAACACTTGATGAAAATTAATTATCAAGCATTTACAATATTTGCAAATAATTTTTATTATAATTAAACAATTACAACGCAAATAATACGACTATCATTTTCAGTTCATAGTATTCGTTATTGCCTAGAGACATAATGAACCCGAACGGTACAATTATCATCAACTTTTTATATTATATGTTAAATATATAAATACAGATAACTATAATAATATATTAGGTGTACAAATAAGTTTTAGGACACTTCGATTTTGTATCATAACAGCTATTCTAAATTAATTCAAAGGTCCCGCTCACTTATCATAGATGGCGCTTGATATGTAGTATCGAAACGTAAAGGAGTCGTAAACATAACCTATAAATTCTGTCAATTAAACATGCAGACCGATAAGCTATTTATTAGACACTGTATTCGTTATGAATTCCATCAAGGAAAAGGTGTTAGGAAAGCGTGTGAATCGATATGTTCTGTTCTTGGAGACAACATTGTATCTAAAAGCACATGTGAGTATTGGTATAAGCGATTCAAAGAAGGTGATTTCGACGTTAGTGACCGTGAACGCACGGGGCCTCCTGTAAAGGTGGACGATCAGGAACTGCAAGCGTTGCTGGATGAAAACTATTGTCAGACGGAGAAACAACTTTCGGAACAGCTTGGAGTAACTCAACAAACTGTTTCTTATCGTTTAAAAGCAATGGGTAAGATTCGAAAAGGAACAAAGTGGGTACCACACTTTCTGACTCAAGAAAATAAAAACAGCCGTCTTAACATTTGTGTGAGTCTTTACAACAAGCAGCATAGAAAGTCTTTCTTGTGGAAAATTGTGACCGGTGATGAAAAGTGGATTTATTTTGATAATCCGAAACGCAAATATTATTGGGTTGACCCCGGCGAGCCAACAACATCCACGCCAAAGCGCAATGTTCATTGTAACAAAGTCATGCTGTGCATATGGTGGGATATGAAAAGCGTACTGTATTATGAACTTCTCAAACCTGGTCAAACAGTTACTACCGATCGCTATTGTCATCAATTGATGCAAGTGAATCAAGAAATTGAGAAGAAACGTCCATTTTCTGGTAAAGGAAAACGTCCAGTAAAACTGCTCCATGACAACGCGCGGCCTCATGTGGGTAAACCGGTCAAGGATACGTTACTAGCGCTTGGATGGGAAGCTGTACCACACCCGGCGTATTCACCAGACTTAGCCCCATCCGATTATCATTTATTCCGGAAAATGCAGAACGATTTGTCTGACGAGCGATTCAAAACATTGGAAGAAGTGGAAAAATGTGTCGCTAAATTTCTCACCTCGCAAGACTAAAGTTTCTTTGCGAAAGGCATCCGCGAGTTACCTGAGAGATGGCTGAAGGTCATTCAGTGCGATGGAGATTACTTCGATGAATAACTGTGTTTTACTTCTTTTTAAATAAATCTTGAATTTTTTGAAAACTGTCCTAAAACTTATTTGTACACCTAATAAATGATCATTAAAAATATTAATATCAATCGCAAACTGAAACAATACAATTATCATTTACTTTTTCATAGTATTCGTATTGACCGAAAAAACGAACCAAAAAAATTCCACACAAAGTACATTTATCATCCACCTTTCACGGTATACATGTTTACGAAACCAAACAATGTAAAAAAATACAATTTCCATAGCTTTATCATAGTCTTTAACAGTAACTTAAAAACCCCTTTCGACCAGGTCCTCAAACATTTTTTATTATTCACACACGTAAATTAAGTTAAAATAATAATTGAAAAAAAACGTTCGCTGCCGTTCAATTTTATCAGCGAAAACATTAAAGTCCCGTCGATTCTAATCACTTTGACATCACCGCGAATTAAAAGAAAAACGCAAACGGTAGCAACGTGCTGGTTAGCCTGAATTAACCAAATGCGAGCAAACGTCGAGCGGAAATTATTGACTTCCCTAATTCTCTCCATCTCTCTCTCTCTCTCTCTCTCTCTCTCTCTCTCTCTCTCTCTCTCTCTCTCTCTCTCTCTCTTTCTCGCCGTTTATAATATGCAGTATCCGCGCCTTCGCGTAAAAGTCTCGTGTGTATAATCGAAGAGTTAACACGTCGTTAGGCTGTTGTTTTTTTTTCTTTTTATTTACATAAATATATTATCAACGATGAACAAAATTGTTGGCACGAGCTCTCGAGATAGCGATGTTTAAATGTTGAGTGCATACATACATGCATACATATGCTCATACCATGTGTGCATATGGGGCCCGGGGCTAACATCGATTCGGAATCGATTCCAATAGCCTCCATCACGGCGCATACATGCGAGGGACATCGTCCTCTCTCATCGATCGCCCGTTGCGTAAGATCGGGAGAGATAAAAAGGGAGCGAGGGAAGAGAGAGAGAGAGAGAGAGAGAGAGAGAGAGAGAGAGGGAGAGAGAGAGAGAGAGAGAGACAGAGAGAGAGAGAGAGAGAGAGAGAGAGGAGAGTAAGCAGAGGCGCCAGGTATTAAGACACGTGCGTATGCAAAACAGATGCAGTTGCTCGTCCGTAACGAGCACTTTCTCCCTTCCTCTCTTCCCTCCCTCAGCCCCCCTCGTCCTGTTACAATGAGAATTCTGTTGCAAGCGCGAAAAAAACGATATTCCTCTTTATCGCTCTTCTGTACTGTGCTCATGTTAATTACTGATAATTACCAAGCCAATAAATATGATATTTATGACTCGCGAGACCGGGCGAATCTCTGCCAGGTCTTTATCGAGCTTTATAATATGTAAATATACGTATACGAATGTTGGATGCAACGGTGAACCGCATTTGGACCACGTGATGGTCTCGGATGCTGCAGACGCCCCTGTAGACTGCCGCGTCTTTCTCACCTGAGTTTTGCCTTATGTAAATTCATGGCTCCCCTGCCTCGGCTGTGGTGATTCCAAACTTGACCCTACGAGCTTCTATCGTTGATGTACTAATTCTCGTGCTGTATGTACGAATGATCTGCTCGATAGATTTTGGAGTCTGCGTAAACTTGGCGCCTGAAAAACAGGTCGGTTTTCAATATTTTTTCCCGATGGGAGTTTTGGAGAGACGAGATCGGGATTTTACAGACAGTTGAGATATGGTCTCGGTGAGTTTGCGATTTTTTTTCATTGAAAAATATTGATACACAGTGACGTGATTATTTTTTGGCAAACTGCTTCGCTGCATGGCCAATCGGTGGAGTTGCTCATGGAAACTGGGGTGATCTGTATTGGTAAATGAAAAAATTACTTTCAGTGTAATGATAAAACTTCCGTACGACGGGATACTTTTTTGAAATTTGGAAAATTACGAAAATGGCGAGCTGTAGAAAAAAAGTTTGTTTTTCGAAAAAACTTTGGTCGGTTGTTATTTACAAATGGATGAATGTGTCTAAAAATATTCGGGTCATACTATAGAAAATGTCGTGAAGTATGCTTCGTCCGAATTTGAAGCGAATAGGACGCATAGATTTTGAGATACGACTTAAGGGGTAAGGCCACTGTAACGGCCCAAAAAAAAGGTTTTTTCACTAATTTTTTGCTCCCGAAATTGAAGGTATTTGAAAAAAAACTTTTAATGGTGTTATCGGGCATACATTAAACTTTATTATAAAATTTTTTTACAGTAAAAAAAAAACAAAATGGCGGTTCCACAGCTATCTTCCCGGGACATGTTTTGCTTCCAGGGCTCCGCGGCACGCAGCACCACTGGTGCACTTTTGAATCTAGAACAAAAAAAAAAAAAAAACCATTAATCTAGAGGGCTATAGCTAGAGAATGTCGATCGGATTTTAAAAAGTATCAATTTTTGTGGATTTGGCGTGCGTTTGAAAAAAAAAATTGATTTTTGACGAAAAAAACGGCAAGTTTTTTGTTAATAAAAAATCAATAAATAAAGTTCTTGAAAATTCCGATCGACATTCTCAAGATAATGTAAATGTTCACATCTGGTTAAAATTTCAAGTAAAAAAAATGAAAATTGTTCGAGTTATGCTGCGTGCCATTTTGAAAAACCATGTTTCGAGAAAAACGCGTTTAAAGTTTTGCGAATAGTTTGTTTGGGTTTGTTTGGGTCGCACAGGACCTTTTTTTTCTTATTCTAGAGGGTTTAAACTATTTTTTAAGCCAATAAAAAAAAATCGATTTTTCAAAAAATTTACAGTGGCCTTACCCCTTAAAGCGTTTCATGAAACGTAGTTTCGTGAAAAACGCTATAGCGGAGGGGGCGTCTGACCCTCCACATATATTGCCATAACTCGGTCAGTTTTTGGCACTTTTACAAAATTATTGTTACGAATTGAAGTTAATATTGAAGGCTCAGTTTTGATTAAGGGGCCAGTCCACTTTGGAGCCACGCAAAAGGCTATTTTCGCGATTTTTCGCGAGGATTTTATAAAAGATATGAATATAAAAGCTGTTGGGCTTGATAAATAAAGTCTTGAAATACATTAAAAGCAAAATTTTCATTCATTCATTCAAAAATAGGAAGCTCCATCACAACTCGGCAACGGCTTGTCTGAAACAAAAAAATGAAAGTCCATTAAATTCAGTATGACACCATCTACAAAATGACCCTCGGATATAAAGTTTTATCAAAAAATAAAAAAATGGCAGATAAAAAAACGAAAAAAGTAATTGAAAAAACGCGTTTTTTCGCAGTTTGTCGCAAAAAAAAATAAAAAACGAAATGTTTAAACCACCGAGGGTCATCTTGTTGCGAATCATGTTTACAATATGTGGCTCAAAGTTCAAGAGAATTGGTTTGAAGTTTATACTGTGAAAAACTCTTAACTCTAAACTCTAAACTCAATCGGCAATTCATGCACTGTACAAAATCCCTTCCGATTGCTCATCATCGTCGATTTCTCCGAGTCTTGCTTGCTTTCGATTTTTGAAATTTTCAAAGTAGTCTGGCCCCTTAAAGGTTTTTTTAAAAATGTATTTCTTGAGTTTTTTTTGGGTTTAAAACTCAAATGACTTCGTTACAATTAAAGAATTTGTAAAGTGTGTTTACGATTACACACCTTGAACTATCAGGTATCGAGAGATCGTACACTTATCAGGATTTTCTCCAAAAAGGGCCGTTATTTTGAGTCTAGAACGTAGATAAAATTTTGTAAAGTTCACGCGTTCAAGGGGGAAGTGCCTTGAGGCGAGGAAACAATGGCGAATTTGCATGATTTTTTTTTTTTTAGGAAAGATTTCTTCACCATTTGTGAGACTTAAGGTCTGTTTTATTGCTACTTTTGGCTATCACATGGTATTTTTTAACAATATTAATCTTCAAAAATGGGAGACGTATGGCACGGTCTTTTGAACGAAAAAAAAAACCAACAAGGACTTTTCTTTCATTAGGGTAATCCTATCGCTCCACACTAGTAATACCACTGATCATACTTGAGACTTGCAAATTTATATTTTTAACACATGCAAAAAAAATAATTCGTAATAACTGAAATTTTTCATGTGTAAACTGTTTAACGAAGTTTCACATTTAATTAGAAAAATGAAAAAAAAAATTATTCCAACAATTCTCGCAGTATTTATAGGTTTGATATTTGGCAACATTGGTTCCACCTCCGTCTCTTTTAACTCAACCAGGCGAGTTCAACCTCCATGCTTTCCAATGTCAATCTGTCAAAACCATGTCAGGTGTGGAAAATATAAAGCATTGTATTCGGGCCACGACTGGTAAAAAACGTGAAAAATTAGTGTCGGCAAAATATGTCGGTTAAAAATGAAATATGTGTGGAAATTCGAACGAGTGAGATGAGGTTAGAACTACCGTCAGCTGTTGTCTTGCTGTCACGGCTCTTTATCGCAGCAAGTGGTAATAAATCCAATACCAGAAGTTCAAATTAAACTTGATATTACATGAAAATTAAGTTAATAAGCGTAATTTTTTCCGCGAGCATTGGATTACTACAAGTGTTAAGTATGTAAATCTGATTATTTTTAAGAATCTGACGGATTCCCACTATTATATACACTTTTATTTAATATAATTATATAATTATATTATATCAAATTATATTATATTATATTATATTATATTATATTATATTATATTATATTATATTATATTATATTATATTATATTATATTATATTATATTATACATAATTATATTGTATAAAAATATAATTATATACCGGACCGGAAATTGGGAATTTCGGAATTCCTTCAGAAAAACACGCAATTTTAATATTTTTTTAATCTGTAATTGGGTTGATAACCGACCCTGACATTTTTCAGGGACGATGATTAATATACATAGTGAAGTTCAAAAAAAAAAAAATTATGAAAATCCTATCGATTGAAGCCTGCCGATGATTACCTTAACACTCATACGAAGAATATGAACCAAGAAAAAGTGAGAAATGTTTAAAATCGATGAAATAATACGCTTCGAAACAAAACGAATTTTCCGAAAAAAATGGCTACATTTATTTTTAAAAAATATACTTTTTTTTTTAATTTTCGCAAACATTTAAGCTCATGTTTTAGACAATAAGGTTAGGGAGCTTTATACCAAATTTCTTCAGAATCGGTCGATTAGTTTTTTAGCTACACGTCACGCCAGTTTAAAAAATGCCGTTTAGGAGACCGTGCCATACCTCCGCCATTTTTAAAGATTATTGAAAATAAAAAAATAATAAATAATAAATACTCTGTTAATAAATATAATAGAGAAAATATAATATATATAAAATATAATAATAAATCAGGTAATAAAACATACCTGAAGTATCAAAAATGACGAAAAAAGATTTCCGTTGAAAAAAAATCATAAAAATCGACAAGTGTTTTCCTGGTCTTAAGGTCCTGCGTCAACAAACACACAAACACCTCGATATCGAAAGTGAATAAGTAACCACTCACCCCAAACATAAAGTCCAATAAAAATTAAAGCAGATCACGCAACCGTGAAGAACTTTAGCCCAGACGGCGGGGCCAATAATCGGTGCGGTGGTCTTCGCGCACGGGCATTTTTTCCTTCAATTTGTCCGCTCGTTTCTGCGCATTTATTTCTCCCAGGAGGCGACAGAGGGAGAAGGCACGTAACACATGTCATAAGCGTATTAACGGGTTGTCCCATTAAACGATTTGGCACCTCGACGCTCGCTCGTACCCACTCGCTCTTCGGGGGCCTTATCGGCGAATTTGAATAAACCGCGAGCCTCGAAGAAGAACGGAAAGTCAACGAGAAGAAGACGAGGACGAGAAAAACAAAACAAAAACGACGGAGAAATCCATTGAAAGACGACCGGAGGGAGGTCCTCGGTGAATTTCAATTATAATTGAGAGGTTGTCAACGAGGTGTACGATAAAGTCGACGGCTGTACGTATATGTCTATAGGTATGTAGGCGGTACTCGTTTCCTGTCTCTCGCGAGAGTATCGACCGGTGGTCGAGAGACCTCTCGCCACTCGCTCGCGAGATCTTCTCATCTGGGCAGGACACGTCGCGGGCGAGCTCGACACACGGCCCGCGATGACAATCGCAAACTGCAAAACCGCACAGCGAGACTTGAAGATTGTTCGATAAATATGAGCGACGAAACAAGAAAACTAAAAAAAACCGCAAATTTGTCGTCAAATTTTAGTGACGTTTGTTTATTACGAGGCCGAAGAAAAAAAATTTTAAGCGTAGAAATTTGCCAGGACCTGTTGGTTTAAATTCACGCTCATTCAAACAAACCCAAAGAAATTCAAACAAGCTTGAACAGACTCGAACAATCCCGAGTACACAAACACAAACCCAAACAAAATTACGCTTATGGCAATGAGACCCAAACAAACCGAATATACAAACCTAAACCCAAGCGCAAAACATTAGAACTAAAACAGGCCACAAGATCCGAACGAGCCGGATCTACAAATTCAAACTCAAACAAATTTACGCTGATCGCAATCAGACCCAAATAAACCGAACATACAAATCCAAACATACTAACGCAGGCTGCAATCGGGCGCGAACAAGTCCAAGTAAAGCGAAATAAACCGAATATACATGCCCAAACTTGAGGGGAAACACACAAAAACCAAAACAACCCAAACAAGCCAAAATCAGAACCAAACAAACCGAACATACAAATCCAAACAAACTAACGCAGGTTGCAATCGGACGCGAACAAGTCCAAGTAAAACGAAATAAACCGAATATGCATGCCCAAACTTGAGTCGAAACACACAAAAACCAAAACAACCCAAACAAGCCCAAATCAGAACCAAACAAACCGAACATACAAAACCAAACCTAAACAACCTAACGCAGGTTGAAATCGAACCGAATATACATGCCCAAACTTAAGCTGAAAATACAAAAACCAAAACAACTCAAACAAGCCCGAATATACAAACGTAAACCCAAACAAATTTACGCTGATTGTACTCCGATCTAAACAAACCGAAACAAATTAGCCGGATCTCTATTCCTGTGAATTTACGCCGATAGTCGTTGAATTAAATTGCCTCGATTTTTCACACTCTTTATATCGCAATGTAACGTAACGTCATGCAGCAACGAGTTGAAAATGATAGGCTCCCCCCCCCCCCCCCCCCCCCCCACGGAAGGAAAGAATTTTCGTTGGTCGCTCATTTTTAATGATCACTTTTCCAAGTGATTTTTCGTGTCGTACGATGCGAAATTCAGCGGAGAGGAAAGAGGATAAAAAAGAAACGGCAAGGATCGAGGTCCTTGGGTATTTGGCGCGGAGTGCCCCACATATAAAAGAGTTCGAGAAACAAGGCTCGCTATCTCGTGTTATCTCGTCGCATGAGTACCAAAACGTGTTTCTTGTCCAACACGGAAAGACCACGTGTATAATATATACTCGTGTATCCGTATGTACGTGTCCGCGTGGAAGGATCCCGATCGCCGGTGTGTATGTGCGAGCGTGCGCGTATAACTATTTATAAATTTGTTCATTAGGAGGACAGGTCGGAGAAACGATTTTATTGGGCTGCGATACGACAGCGATTTTACGTTGTAAGAACGCCGAGACGAAATTTGCCCGCGAAGAGAAGGAAAATCTCACGCGTATGGTCGGTCCTCCAATTAACCCGGAGAAATCTCGAAGGACCAATTGCGCATCGCAGGCTCAATATTACGCCCGGTAAACGCCAATAATTGCGGTTCCGTAAATTCCCAGTCATTCTTATCGAAAATTCGCCAATTTGGGGGAAATTGACGGCGAATATTCGGAGAATGAAAATACATTGATGTTGAGTTACGAAAAAAATGAAATATCCAAATGTTATTGACATTTTTATCGAAATATCGTGGCTTCAATGAATTGGCCGTAATTTCTCATCGGGTTCGATTTAAAACTCTGCGCTTCGCTCGTTGGACTTGCTCTTTGAAATGCCGCTTGATTTATTGAGCTACGATCTTTTTCAATTTTTCCCAGGGTTTCGAAGTTAAACGGCGGATTTTTGTACATACTTTATATTATTAAATTTATATTAATTTCCATATTTAATATAATTAATTTTATATCATTTTTCGTATATTTATATTACTCATTTTGGAAAGGAAGCCAGAAGTGAGGATTTTTTTTGTCTTTTACGAAATGCCGCTTGATTTATTGAGCTACGATCTTTTTAATTTTTTCCCAGGGTTTCGAAATCAAATGACGGATTTCTCGATTTTTTCTCCATACTTTATATCACTTAATGTACATTAATTTACATATTTAATATGATTAATTTTATATCATTTTCGTATTTTTATATTTCTCATTTTGTAAAGGTAGCCAGAAGTGAGGATTTTTTTCGACTTTTACGAATTACGAAGGTCGTGTCCTCGCACAATTTTTCTGGATTTTTTTCCCTTTGTTTCGATCATCATTCGAATTAAATTTTTTTTTAATCCATTTTGTCGATTTCTTTTTTTCACTTGTGATAATCCATCGCAGATCCACACAATGTCATTAAATTGGTATTCTTTTCTCAATTTTTTCCCACATCTTTGACAAACTTTATTCGTAAGGAGTTTCGGGACTTGAGAGCCTCGTCGCGAGTGAGCTGCTTTCTTGACATTTTTTGCCGTCCACCTTCCCATCCCTCCGCTCCGAGCAAATATTTGTGCTCTCTCGAAACTTCGCTCGAGTATCTATTATCGAGTCTCGAGGAGACTTGCTTCGCTCTCACACCAATACACCACATCCTGAAACTCATTTCCGAAGTACTAGACTTGGGAATTTTCGGACCTGTTTGAAAAAAAATAAAAAAACCCGAAGAGGAGACACTCGAATTATGGCACATGTTAATTCATATACCTGCACGGATATTTGCCCATATTTTGCTCGAGTGTGTCACAGGATGCCGCGATAGCTAGCAGGTGACAGGTATGATCCTCAATGCGACCTACATCGTGGCAGCGATCGCGAGATGATTATTTATCTCAAGTTGATTCGACCATCGGGAAGCGATGAACGAAAACTAATTTTCGTTCAGTTTTAAGCCAGATACTTCTATATATGTATATGAGTGATACTTTGTATCACAATTTTCCATATTGCACGACGACGTTACTTTGCATCACAATGTTCATGTTGGACGATGAACGTTACTTTGTATGGCAAGGTTAACTTTGTATACCTTACCAATAATTTATGATTAAGCTCAAAAAAAATATTACTATTATCGATGTTTATTACCTGAAAAATGTGAGAAAAATTTGGGAGAGAACAATTTTTAATAATAATTGATTTGTCTAAAAAAAAATGTCTCATAATAATAAAACAAAGCACAGCTTTGGAACAACGAATCGAGCCACTCTGAAAAAATAGGTGTTACTGTACACACTTCAGAGTATTTCCTGGAATTTTTTGAGAAAAATAAAAAGTGACATACCGACCGAAAAAGTGACAACCCCCTAGTTATTGGGGTTAAAGAATTAAAAAATGAAAGATTTTTCTTTTTTTTTTCTTGTGTTGCAGTATATGGAAAATTTTGAAAACTTTTCCGACAATACGTCATAGGAAAACGCATATTTTTGTATAGAGGACATTTTTTTGTGCTACAAGAAGATCACTACGATACGATCATTTGAAATTTTATCACGTGTAAAATCTTATCTCCGCGTTAGCCGAGTTGGCGAGCCGATAAAAATGTGAAAAAATTTCTCAAAATATATGATACAAAAACATCACCAACTTTGAAAAATATTGAAGAAGGTCAGGCTTTAAGGCCGTTCGAAAACATTTAGAATACCTCATGTATACATACACACACACACACACACACACACACACACACACGCACACACACACACACACACACACACGCGCGCGCGCACACACACACACACACACCACACCACACCACACACACACACACACACACACACACACACACACACACACACATATATATATATTAGACTGATTCAAAAAAAAAAATTTTTTCTGGATTCTCGTGCTATTGTTGGGCACTGATAAAACAAAATTTCTCTAAAAAGATGGGCGCGGTCACTCAATTTTTAGAGGTGGCTATCTAGACTTTTTTGTATTTGAATTTTTTTTAACGAACGTATTGCATTTAAACATAGTCATGGCTTCGGATTACGGATAAAAATCGGAAAAGTTTTGAGTTTGTTCTTTTACAAGCATAACAGAGAAAAACTGACCATACGTCGAAGTGCACACGAAACGATGAAAGAAATTTTCGAACAATGGAAATGTGCTGAAATTCCAACGCGTCGATTGAATAACGCAATCTTGAAATCAATAAAACTCCATCTAGTCTGGAAACAACTTTTAAAAAATCGAGTTAAAAAGAATTTGCCGTCACAAGTATCGAAGGAGCGTAAATTTAAGAGAGATTTGGACAAACTGTTCAACGTTGCACATTTTCGTTCTGCCCAAAATGTTAACGAACTTGAGAATGGCTGGGAAGAAATGTAAATGAGTTTGAAGATAATATAAGCGTAGCATTTTGAAAATGTAAATATACGATTTATGAATAAAAGCTTATAATTTAATTTTTCGTAAAAAGTGCGAAATGTTAATGCGGATAAATAAATCTACATGAATAACGAGAGTAGTATAGAGGCCATTATTGATCTACCTGGATTTGAATTGTGAATATTGCACCCTTTTCAAATTGTTAGAGTTTATTTTTGTTACGAAACAGCTGCTGGATGTGATTTTTATCCGTAATCCGAAGCCATGACTATGCTTAAATGCAATACGTTTGTTAAAAAAAATTCAAATACAAAAAAGTCGAGATAGCCACCTCTAAAAATTGAGTGACCGCGCCCATCTTTTTAGAGAAATTTTGTTTTATCAGTGCCCAACAATAGCACGAGAATCCAGAAAAAATTTTTTTTTTTGAATCAGTCTAATATATATATATATATGTTTATATATATATATATATATATATATATATATATATATATATATATATATATATATATATTCGTGGGTATGTGTACTTGGAACATATATATTCCGAAACATTCAATTGCCAACATTTTTATTGGTGATCCCCCAGTTTATTGGTCCCAAATCCCTAAGATTGTATCTTTCTAATAATCGTCCTTCTCGTTTACGGTAATACGATTTGGAGAGAAATCTATACGTTTCCCGGGTGCGCTCCATTGGACAGTACAGGCTAAAACGTTTATTATATCATGTCGGACTGCGGGGGAGAATATCCGGTTGGATCGGCCCAAACGACGTGTTTTACCCCTTCCTAGGACGAAGTCTTCGGGCATAAGGTAGTCAGTTTCTTCCGCCCTTTCTCAGCCTACGCCAGCTTATACATATGTACATGTATTTCGATTCCCGTTTTCCTTTGGCAGGGCGATAGCGAGTTAGTTGGATCGTTGATATAACTAACCGATAGACTCGCGAGTGGGCCAAGAAAGAGCCATAGCCGGAAGGTTAAATTATCTTTGGGTGGAGAATTACGTATATAGGTATGTATATAAAGTCGCGACGGAAATTGCGAAAAAGGAAGAAGTGTACTAAAGAAGGATGGAGCGGGAGACAGGAGGGGGATAAGGCGATAGGGCGAAAGAGAGGGCGGGAAGGAAAGGGAGAGGGAGAGAGGGAGAGAGAGAGACAGAAAAAGACAAAAAGAGAGAGACAGTGGGATCGAGGGACAGAAAGAGACAGAGAGACAGAGAGGATGGTACTGAACCGAAGTAAAGTCGGTTAAGGAAGGCCGGTGTCGTGGTAGCAGGGTAGGTATTAGCGGAGATTAATCGGAGGACGTAGCTACCTAGAACCTTCGATGAGGATACATACTAACACACTGTTGTATTATGCACATACATTACACACACACACACACACACACACACACACACACACACACACACACACACACATATATACAGTGTGTGTGTGTTTGTGTGTGTGTATATATATATATATACAGACATATATATATATATATATGTGTGTGTATGTATGTATGTATGTATGTATGTATATTTATATACACATAGTCCTTAGACGCTGTCGTGACTGAGCTACCGCTTGCGAATGAGCCCGCGATCGAAGTAAGACGAAACGAGATGGAACGAAGAGCTTATATAAAGTATATATTACGAGCACCGTATCCTACAGGGTGATGCAGAATAAGCTGTATACCAAGATGATATCGGCAAGTTCCGGTAACCTCCACGCCCAGAGAAATTTTCTTCCCGAGGAAAGTTCCGATCCTTTGTCGACGTTGATGCCCAAAAAAGTGAATCATTGATGACGATGACCCGTCTACTGGAATGGATTTGGAGATTTGCGGTCCGAGTTGGAGGACGGGCTACTCGTTGCGAAACGCCATGTACAAGGAGGAGGGTGCGGGTGCATTTGGACAGGATTGAGATATAGTTACGTTCTCCGGCGGCAAAGGAGCGTGCGGCCGTGGTGATTAGTCACTCACTCCCCAGCATGCGCATTAGCAAGTAGAGTACCATCTTCACGACCCATCGCCAACAAGCCCCCTCCCGCTGCTGGTAGTCTTACGTCGGCAACGAGACCGGGACGTAAGTGTCTCTTGCAGGGATCGAAGGACGAGCCAGCAAACGTGATACATCGAACTGCCGATCGCCCTATCCAGCTCAGCCCGGCTTCCGTCGTCCTGCCTCGATAACTTCCGGCCGGTAGTTATTCCGCCCTCGTCTCCCGCTCGCTTCGAGGATCGGATGTGAAGATCAGATGGCTGCAGCTAGGATATTACCTGGGGACTCGCGACCCATTTTTGTTTGGGTTTCCGTTGGCTTGATTTTGTCTGGGTTTTGTAGGACCAGCCAACAAACCCAAACAAACGTCACCTGGCGAACGTTCGATAATCTCCTGGGGACTCCTCATTTTTGTTTCTCAAGGAAAATATGAACTGCTTGTTCCACGAGCGCGGAGATAAAAAAAAAATGCAATGGGAGCGCCTATCTTTTGGATTAACAATATTCAAGCGTATTGGACATCTGAATGGCGCTGATAAATGGACCTGGTCGCTTTTCGACCAGAGTTCATCGAGGGGGCAGAAACTTCTCGACGTGTCTCAAGGACCAAGCTTCGCGCCGTAATTTCTTCACTTCCGTTTTCTGCGGGCACGCAGTTGGTGAGGTCGCTTCCGGTCCACTTTGGCTTCCCCCTCACTCCACTCCGCACAGGATATATGGACTTCGCTTGGTCGAGCCGAGTCGACGATCCGTACGAGCGGGCACTTAATCCGGACAGTTTGGACGGAGACGAAGAACTCTCACTCGCACGGGGCTCGCCCCAGTCTGCACCGAAGGCGAAGGCTCCAATGGACCGGATCGGGCATCGCGGGTTAACCGGTGTCTCGGGTCGACAGGGTTGAACGGGCTGGAGGTGTCGAAGGGACGGGCCAACTGGAGACAGGCAAGATCAAGCTGGAGGACATTGTTGGGGGTTTAGGGTGCGGGGGTGGACTCCCAGGAAACGTCATCCCTTGGCGGAAGTAGCTGGGTTCCGTCAAGGATGACGCAACGACGATTCCCCGTCAATCGTGCAAATGGAGGGGATGTATCTCCTTAACATTAGGGAGATTCTCCAAAATCGTTAAAGTCAAACAAAATCCCCGGCAGGAGGAAATCCAGGAACGTTCATCGGCCATTGATACACGCTCACGGCCACGCATAAACCTCAAGACTGATTGGATTCCATGCATTTTAAATGTTCCATTAGTCGTTGCGAGCGATAAATATCGCTCGATGTTTGGGATTTTTTGTTCTCCCTCATTCGTTCACACGATTGTTTTTCTTTTCCCTTTTAACTCGGATTGACGAAAGGGCCCGGCAGGATCGCTTAAACGCTCTCTCAGTGGCTATATACATATGTCCGCTGAAATGGATATTGTAACGAGATCTGATTTATATCGCGGGCCCTCCGGATGAAATTGGCTTCATCCCTGGGCCATCTCTTGGGTGGCATAGCCAGTGACTCCGGTGAGAGACGACACGTTTGTTGCTTCGTAAATACTCTTGCCTCTTATCTCGCTCTTTCTCGATGCCCTCTTCCGGCGTCTTTCTTATTGGCTTCCTCCAATGCACGAACGAATATGCAGAACCGCGGGGAATGCACCAGATCAGGAGAAAACATGAGGGATTGTGATGAAGGCTCAAAAGTAGTTGAAGTTCGTTTGGGTTTTATCCACATACGGAAGTACGATCAAATTTTAAAAATCAAATGAATAATGAAATAAAATGTTTATTTTATGCTGCTATGAAAATAAAGTTTCTATATAAAAAAAAGGGTAAATAAAATTGATGGCAAATCACTTCGAGTACGTCCATTAAAAATCTTTCGATTTAAAATAATTATCAAATAACATTCAAACAAAATTTCAAATTGAATAAAGTAATGTTCTGGACAAATGTGAATTATTGTCTTTTCGTATAATATGAGTTTGCTGTAAAAAATGTAGGGACGAAATTTAAAAAAACGCAACTGATGTTGACAACACTCCGAGCACGTCCAGTAAATCAATCATGACACTTTACTTTTACCCGTAGTTTCTTCGAGTTTCATCTATACATCAAAATAACTCGAAAATAAAAGTACTGGCAAGTTTATTTTAAAAAATCTGGTACCTATATTTTTTTATAGCAGAATCATATTGTAAAAAGAATGATGAACATTTGTCTTAAGATTTTTTTTTAATGAATTAATTCATTGTACTTCCGGACATAAATATATCGACATAAATCATTTCATTATTTCACTTCACATATCACCGTTTTTTCTCCTTCGAGTTTCATCTATACATCAAAGTAACTCGAAACTAAGAAAAAGTGATTTCGAAGTCACTTCAAGATAATTTTTGTTAAAATCTGGAATCGATATTTATTACAGCAGAATGATATTCCAGAGATAATAATTGACATTTGTCTAAATAGAAAAAAAAAATATTTTACTTTCGGATATAAATACATCGATATAAGTAAGTAGAAAATGAAGAATTCTTTACTCGCCCCCTTTTTTTCTTCGACTTGCATCTAAACTTCAAAATAACTCGAAAATGAAAGAAGTGATTTCAAGATAATTTTATCTTTAATCTGGAACCCATATTGTTTATAGCAGAATCATATTCCAAGGATAACAATTACCGTTTATCTCATTTTTTTACTTGATTGTACCTCCACATCTAAATATATCGATATAAATAAATAGAAAATGCCTCATGACTGTTTACTTGCCCTCTGCTTTTTCCAGTTTCATCGATACATCAAACAAACTCTCAACACAAAAAAAATTAATCACAAGATTATTTTTCCAAAGTTTTGATCTTATATTTTTCATAGCAGAATCGTATTCTACAGAGAATAATCAACATTCGGCTGACTTTAAAAAAGAATGCGATCGTACTTCCGGATATCTATATATCGATAATTAAGCGACCCACTGCGAAAGATTCTCCGAGCCGCAGCCGGTAGGAAATCGAAACGGATATCAGCGGAAAAGCTCGGCCGGCTGGTGGCAAAAGCTCGACATGTGTTATCGGGTTACACCGTACTTTTCGGAGTACACCGAGCCAACGTGCCAAAGACTGATTGCCAGAGTTGACCCAAGGGAATGCAGGTGGAACGTGCGATGAGTGAGGATTGTATGGTGTTGCAAGCTCGCGCCGGCTCTTGCAGCGAGT